>JAGFMF010011443.1:1129041-1200043 GCA_019455555.1 Galemys pyrenaicus
CATTTGTTGTTGCTACTTTTTTGGATATGTGCCATTCTCACTGGGGTGAGGTGGTATCTCATAGTGGTTTTGATTTGCATTTCTCTGATGACAAGAGAAATTGAGCATTTAGAAAAGTGTCTTTTAAGTTCTTCCTTTGTCTATTTCTTGTGGACCTCAAGAAACAAGGACTGAGAGTGAGTGTGGGCTCTGGAGCAAGAAGGTCTGGGCCAGACTCCTAGATCTACCTCTTAGGAGAGTGTGACCTTGAGAAAGGTAATCAACTCTTTATGACTTGGTTCTCTCATCTGTAAAGATGAGGATAATGATAGCATGTGCCTCACATAAGGCTACTATGTGAATAAAGTGAGCCCTATTTGTGGAGTGCGCAGAACATAATAACCACTAAATAAGCATTACCTAATATTTCTTTTGACATTGCTATTTTCTATAAAATCATAGATGTTAACTCTACACTTGCTCCTAGCCAAAAGGCCGAGAAGCAATGATGTTAGCTCTAGAATGAAACTTACAAGTCATCTGGTTGGCACAAAATCCTATGCTTAGGCAAATAGAGAATTGATAACCAGAAGACATGAGTTGGAATCCCAGATCACCACTTACCACTAGTATCTCTCTCTTTAGATCACTTGCCTGACCTCTCTGAGCCTGTTTGTTGCAGTGTAAGAAAAGCATTATAATAACCAATATCTGCCTGTCTCGTAGAATTGATCCTCTCATAAAGGATGAAATGAAGGGATGTAATGAAGAGGGCAGATGAAATTCTATATCAGTATTATTCAATTATTGACCAAAGATAAATACAACTCAAAGAAATGAAGAAACTTCTCACCCATAGAGATGGTACCAGCAACTAAACAATCCACCATAAAGCCATTAGATCTGGACTGGACATTCTAACCACCAGGATGTTTCTTTAGGCAAATAAAGATTGGAGCCTTGCAAGAAAGTGTCACAAAAAAAAAAAAAAAAAAACAAGAGTGAAATATGGCCAAAAACATGGTGCCAAAGGGCAAATAGAATGAAAAACTAGAAAACCAATCCAGGTCAAGCCATGAAGAAACTCTTGTAACAGGAGCAAGTATACTTATTTTATCAACTCAAGGTGACAATGTGGTTGCAGTGTTGGGAGAAAACACGACTTCATTCTGAGCCCAACTCTACCATGGGGGAAGAACCACCCATTCTCCATCTTCCTTGTAGAGGTTATTTGTGGTATTGGTCTCTGCCCAACCCCATCTACTGGGACATTATCCATTCACTAGTATCGCTCACCCCCATGTCTAATGTAGGAGCACTCATTTAAAATTTGTGTCCCACCTCCCCAGCTTTAGCTGATACATCTAGGGATAAGAAACTGATTCAATCAGACCTTAGTCCTGAAATTTCTGAATTTCACACCCAGGGGAAAGCCCTAAGTCAAGGAGACTTCAGCAGGTCTATTTTCAATAGAGAAACCCTGTGTGCAGTAAGAATGAAGAATAGAGCTAAAATGATACAGGAAAAAAAAATAAAGAATGAGGTCTTATGGTCTTTAAGACACTCAGTTGTTCTTGAGATGCATAGTCCTGAGATGCATAGTCCTGATCACATATTCCTTTTCTAAAAATACATTACCATTTGCTTATGCTATTTCCACTTATGCTTGATTATTTTCAATCAAAGCTGAACAAGTAGTTTAAAATACCCTCCTCCACGGTTTTCTTCTTGGGGCTCTAACATCAGATCTTGGTGGCAAGGGGTGAACCAGTGGGCAATTTGTAACATACCCGTATGATGGCTTCTCATTGCTAAGGACCACTCCTCCTCTGGAAGCGTTGACACCTTGTCTCTCTCCTCCTCACCTAGCTCCTGTCTTCACTCAGACTGACTCCAACAGCCGAGATGACTAGCCACTGTGTGAATCCAAGCATATCTGCATTCAGAGAAAATACAAGGTTTAGTTCTCAGAGAATCGAGGTGTGTGAAAGCCCTTGCATTCAAACCTCATTGATGTTGAGGTCTTGAACTTAGTTCTCTTTGCTTTGGTTCTATGCTACTTCCCCCTTTAGTAGCTTTAGGAGCTATAATCCACGTCTCCACCTGCAATCTTACTCCAAAGAGACAGGATCTTGGAAACCAATGAATCTCTTTTATACTAAGAGGCAGATATACTTTAAAACAATGATTCACACTCAGGGTATTGGGAGGAAGAACAATGCTTTTAAAATTCCTGGTGGACATCCTTTTGTGTTGTTAGAAAAATACACAGAACAATACAGTCATTGTTTCCACAATAAACAATCTAGAGAAGCTCAGTGTAACAGGTTTGCATGGTCTTAGATATGTAGATGGTAGAATGAGAATGAGGCACAGGTTTTGAGGCAGAAAAACTGAGCACCACTCTGCATTTTCTTTACCATTTTTAATCAGGTTTAACACAAAGAGTACAGCTCGTGAGTGTACAGTCCAGTGAATTTTTACATCAGTATGCACCTGTGTAAACTACCTATGCCCAGATTTAGAACATCCCCAATACCCAGTAGTCTCTCCCTCCCGATAAATAGGACCACCCACCCATCAAAGCTAACCATTACTCTGGCCTCTAACCATTGTGGATAGGTGTGTATATTTTGGAACCTCCTATAAATGTGGCCACACAATATATATTTTCTGTGTGTGGTATCTTTAACTGATGTTCTATCTGACATCCAACCATGTTATGTGAATCTACCCATTCTCTCTTCTTGAGGCATAGCACCAAACCAATGTGATCACTGTGTAAACACTCCACATAAGCATTTTACTTTTGGTGAGCATGTTGGTTGTTTTTAGCATGGACCTAATAGCGATAAGGCTGCCATGAGTAATCTTGTGCCGATCTTTGGGTGAACATACACCTTTTTCTATTGGACATATGTCCAGACGAATCGTAGAGCATGTGTACATTTACTTTAGTAGATTCTGTCTAACAGTTTTCCAAAGAGGGGTTTCTACTACACAATTTAGAACTCTGACTCATCAAAGAGTAATTGAGCGCCTGTAACAAGCCAGGAGCTCCAGGAGGCCCTGGGAACACTGAGAAAGCTCGCACCGTGCACTTCCCCAAGAGCTGGGAGTCCAGTCTCCACACCAACAGGTGGATTTTACATAATACAGCAAAGTGGACTGTCAGAGGGTGCCTTGGGGCTCTGGGGCTGGCTTCCTAACAGAGGACTGGGCAGGTGAGGAAGGGATGGGTTTGAGGGACAGGATGCAGGAGAAGGTCCGCCAGCCCCCCTGAGGCTGTGCCCACTTGGAGTCCTGCCTGTGGCACAGCCAGGCCCTAGCTGTCAGGGGAGAGCAAACTGCTGCCAACGTGAGCGATATTATTTTAAAGATTTTTATTTACGCACACAAGAGCAGGGGTACAGGCCAGAGGCGCAGGAGGTGAGGATTCACCAGAGATAGAGTGGGGAGCAGAACAGGCAGACTGACTGAAATGCACTGCTGAGGGGAGCAGCAGGAGAGGCAGGAGAGGTCTGCTGCATCATGTGGGTCCCCTCCCTGACCGGGAATCGAACTCTCGCTGCTGTGCAGCGGATGCTTCACAGTGCAGCACTCAACCCGCTGCGCCACCAGGGAGGCCCCAACGTGAGCAATGATTTAAAGGATAAGGTTGAGACGTTGGTGAGATGAATACCGCTGACTCCGCTGCCATCCTGGATGCCATCCATCAGGGTGGCTTGGCAAGGAGGGGCATAAATCCCCAGCCAGCCAGTGAGGCCACGCAGCTCTGGGAGGAGGATCAGTACAGGAGCCTGGCTGCGTCCAGGGCTGCCCCAGCTGGGCAGGATGCAGCGATCTGAGACGTGTCTGTCCGGCGGAATCCCTAGAGGCGACTTCTGTAGCGAGGGTTCCTTCTGTCCTGTGAGGTGTCCCCACGGAGGACACCCTCTGTCCCTTGCCACAGTAGCTCCCTGCTTTGTGCCTTTTCTCCCAAAGGGCTGCCTTTCCCTCCTGTCACAGCCGAATCTCGTCTCACATAGAGTTTGGCTCAATTGATTTATTTTTCAAGCAAAGGGGAGGATTGAGGAGAAGGTTTGCACCGCACAAGCCCCTCTCTGCTCTGCCCCCACCCAGCCCCCAGCAGCCTGGGGCCCGGAGGGACCGAGACCCGGGCTGCGGACGGAACGGACTGCTGAGTGGGAACAGCATCGCACGCCAGTGAATGGGAGATTTTTATGAGTGAAATTTGCTCACGAGCTTCTTTAATAATGTTATTCATCTTTCTGTCAAAGTCGTCACATTAATGTAGCGGGGAGAGATTTAGAGGAGATGAATTAAGACTTAAATACACAAAATGACTTGGAGAATATTTAAATACAATACATTTTATTTTGGTGTCGCATCCTTCCAGGCGGTGCTGTGGTGCTGTTCAAGACTCGCCAGCGCTCACGGGCCTGGAATCAACAAGTCCCACCTCCTGCCCTCCCCTTCCCACTTCCCCCCTCCCCACCTCCTCCACCCTCCCTTGCCCTCCCCTTGCCCTCCCCCCATCTGTGTCCCCCACCTCCCTCTCCCCCTCCCACCCTCCCCACATCATTCAGCCACAGCTGCTACGCACCTAGTGCGGTGAATTAATCGGGTCTAAACAGAACACGAAAGCCGTGGCCTGGGCGTCCGGAGACCTGGTCTCTGCTCGGGCTTACACAAGCCGCTTTTCCTTCCGGGCCGTTTCTTCAATGTGAAGATGAGAGGCGTGACACGCCCACATCCTAAGGATGCAGAGAAGCCTCAGGAACTGCAGAGGGACCCCGGGAGCCCGGGGTGCAGGTTCTGTATCCCGCTCGACCCTCTGAAACTATTCATCGCTCTTCTTTCACATACGGGTAGCTGTACACTGTGTTGCTCAAAATAAAACTACTTGGGCTTTAAAGAAGAAGAGTGTGCTTCTTCACGACTCATCTGCTCACTCAGTGACCATCGAGCCCCTTCTCCGGGCCAGGCGCTGGGAGCGTCAAGCGCTCGGTACCTACCAGCGAGGAGGCTGAACGGCTCCTGTTCTCCTGCACAGCCAGCCCGGAGGGTGTGACTCAGAACAGCGTGTGGTTGCGGGGATTAGGCAGAGAAAGCGCTGGGAGGCGGTGGGCTCCCCAGGCCATCTGCCTCTCCACCCGCCAACAAGCCTGGCCTCTGGGCCTGGGCCACGGGATGGGGCAGGGAGCTCTGTTTGGGCTGCGGAGGATGAAGCGAGGAGTCATCATCAGAGCAAGTCCAGCCCAGACATCAGACTTCCTTTCTGCCCATCTCCCCGCTGTCTCTGGGGCCTGAGCCAGGAGCTGGGGCCTGGGAAGCTGGGGATCCTATTCCGTGATTCCATCTGCACCCCAGCTCCCACCAACACCACCACTACCCTCACCTTAGGGAGTGTTTGGAGAAGGGAAAGGGCTTCTTTCCTGTGCAGGAGCCGTCCACCCTGCCCACCTCCTCCTGACTCTTGAGCTGCTCCCAGCTGAGACAAGGCAGCTGCCCCCACAGGCTTCCAAACCCTCCATGCTCACTGACTGAAGGCAGGGTCGGAGACATACCTCAGTCCGCCCCAAGGGGTGTGTTGCATGGAGCAAGTAGAAGACCTGAGGGAAGGTTTGCAAGCCACATCTGCTCAGCTGTTTTGCTCTGTTTTGGGGTGTTTTTAGATTTAATTTACTTATTTACACATACAAGATCTGGGGTGTAGGGCAGAGGTGCGGGGGACTAGGAGGTGAGAGGGTTCACCAGAGACAAAGTGGGGGGGCAGAACAGGCAGATCTACTGAAGCACACTGCTGAGGGGAACAGCAGGAGAAGCAGGAGAGGTCTGCTGCGCCATGTGGGTCCCCTCCCTGGCCTGGGATAGAACTCGTGCTGCAGTGGCTGTGGATGCTTCATAGTGCAGTGCTTAACCGCCTGTACCACCAAGAGGCCCTGTTCTGCTCTATCTTTTCATGCTGGGGCCCAGCACGCTGTCTGTGCAGGTTACACCTATAGTCTTAGGTTCTAGAAAAAGACCCACTCAGGTGACTGAGATTGGTGCGACAGCACTGAAGTGAAGCCTCACGGAAAGACAGGCCTGGGGAGCCCTCAGGAGCCAAGCTGGGTCCTGCACCAGTCACGGCGCCAGGCCGCGAGGTGCAGGCCACGCACAGACCTCCGGGTGCCCCACAAAGGACTGAGCTACTCGGCTGCTTGCTTTCTGACCCCTACCACCGTCAACTCCCTCACTTGCCACTTCGCTTTATCTCTTACATCCAAATTCTGAGGGAGAAGTGACTGGTTCTGGCACCACTCAGCTCTGGCCAGTGTGAAAGGCTGTTCACATCACCACTGCACAGGTGACTGAAGGCAGCAGTCGGCTGGCCCTGGGTCCCAGGCAGCTGTGGCGTGGGGGATGGGAAGGCAGACCGAGGCACAGAGAACCAAGCATAAGAAACGTGGGCTCTGGGTCGCCACCTCCAGAGATGGGGCGGCATAGCAGGGAGCCCCCTGCCTTATTCCCAGGACAAGGGAGAGCAAGAGGGCAGTCAGGGGTGGGCTTGGGATACAGGGGCTGAGGCATGTGGAATTAGGGGCTCTGAGCAACGATGTGATTCCCTGCTTGAGCACAAAGCAGCACGTACAGAGAATGGATTCCTCAGAGAGTCGGCCTCCTCTCTGGAGCATGGCGGGGAGCAGACGCGGCTCAGCACGAAGACCGCAGGGGAATGAAGCTCACAAGGTGAACACACTAGGAACTTCGCCCTTCCCTTGCACGGGGACGAAAGCTGGGCTCCCAGCCCAGGAAAGTCCAGGACAAGACCAGCGGCTTTAGCCAGCCGACCCACAATTTTTTAGCCTCTTAGTCCCACCCTGGGAAAGCATTCCAAGAAGCACCCTATGATTCAGACGACTCCCTGGAAGTGCAGGGTGGCTGGCCCTTCTCCCTTTCTTTTGCACTGAGTGATCTGACCATTGCAAAGTCCATTCCCAAGCCCTGTCCCCCATGGGACCTGAGGGCAGACTCCAGAAGAACACTTTGCAGGGAGAGCTGCTTCCGCCCCAGGGCTGTGTGCCCAGGGTCATTTTTCTTAGCTGTAGAAATGGGTGTGTGCTGGGCCATCCACACGCTCTCGCTGGCACCCCTGTGCCCTTAAGGAGATAGACTGTAATTCAGCTGGTTGGAGAGAAAGTAGCGAGTCCCATCTGAGCTGCTGCCGGGGAGCTGAAATTGTCTGAGAGCCAAATATCGGCAAACTAGGAACCACTATCTTTTCTCGCTACCTCCCTGTAAGGAGCCAAGGTCATCTGGCAAATCTGTAGTCCAGTTAATGGATGAAACAGGAATGGGAAGAGGTTTTTGCAGCTGCTGCCAGACTTCCCAGACTACTGAAGGGGCATTTCTTTCTGGAGGCAGAAGAGGCACGGGGTGACTCTATGGAGTGTTGCCAGGGCTAGAGCCACAGGACCCCCCAGAAGCTGGTTTCGGTCTGAGAAGAACTGAAGGTGGCTGTGAGACAGGGTAGGCTATGTCCGATGTGCACTGGAACCAGCACAACGCCTTGGGTATGCGAAGGCGCTGCTGCAGATACCCAGGTCTTGTAAGAGCTGTGCTGCCGGATGCTTCCAGCCAGCTCCCATCTTCCAGGTCGTGGACAGGACCTTTCAACCCTTCAGAACAAGGGTAGACATGCTGCTACAATGCATCTACCCTTAAAACAGCTCGTCTCATTATCGCCTGCCTTCTTGCCTCTGCCTCTCTGCACCCCGGCCATCTGCATGAATCCAACATCATTATTCCTGGAATTATTTAGTCTCAGACAGATGGCAGCCAGCAGTGGTGATGGAGTAAATTCAAATGGTTCGTGGAGGCCTTCTCAGGCAGCAGACGATGTATAGAAAGCATTTGTAAAATATTTGTGGAAGCTATTATTCACGTATTAATGTTATTGATGCAACACTAGTGCCACTCGCACAGATTTGACAATATGGACGTTCTTCAAAGACGACAGCTCCCTTGGACACCAGTTCTCTGGCAGAGGTATCCACTTTTTGATTTTTTCAGAAGCTTTTTTTTTTTAAGATTTATCTATTTATGCATAGAAGAACTGGGGACAGGCCAGAGGTGTGGGGGGTGAGAGGATGCCCCAGAGACAGAGTGGGAAACAGAACAGGCAGATCTACTGAAATACACTGCTGAGGGGAGCAGCAGGCGAGGCAGGAGAGGTCTGCTGCACCATGTGGCTCCCCTCCCTGGCCGGCAGCAGGGATCGAACTCGTGCTGCAGTGGCCACGATTTGTTTCATAGTGTGTTGCTTAACCCACTGCGCCACCAGGGAAGCCCCGGTATCCAGTTTCGATTCCACTAATGTTTCTCTCCCACGAGGACACAGAAGTCCCTCTCAACAAGGTAAATGAGCTCCCTGAAATTCAGAGGTTCATAGTTTGTTGGGCTGCCCAGTCCAGGAATATAATACAAATGAATTATAAAATATAAATTGCAATATAAATGTATAAAGTACAAAGGGTCTTCCCACCACCAGTCCATGAACACAAGTCCCTGCCCTTTGGGCAAATCGATCCTAGATGGAAGCCTGAAGCAGAACACCTTAAATCCATGGTGCTCAGAGTACTGAAGAGACTTCTGGGCAAGGAATGAAGAAAGCTAGCTTAAAATCTTGATCTCCTCCCTAACAGCTTCATGCCTTCAGCAAATTCTTTGGACACTTGACTTTCTCAAAAGGTATCTAACGATTATCTCACTCCATTCAGGATACTGTAACAGAATACTGAAGACTGGGTGATTTATACACAATAACACTTTATTTCTCACCATTCTAGAGGCTAAGCTGTCCAAGAAAAGGCAGTCTGGTGTCTGGGGAGGGCCTGCTTCCTGCTTCACACACAGCTGTCTTCTCACCATGTCTTCACTTGGTGGAAGAAAGGAGAGAGCTGTCTGGGGGCTCCTTTATAAGGGCACTAATCCCACCCCTGAGGGCATCACCCTCAGGACTTCATCACCTTTGAAAGACCCTGCTTCTTAATGCCTAACGCTGGGGATTAGGTTTCAACATATGCATAGGGGGGTATCTATAACCAGATGCTACCTATTGTT
Source organism: Galemys pyrenaicus (assembly GCA_019455555.1). Lineage (NCBI taxonomy): Eukaryota > Metazoa > Chordata > Mammalia > Eulipotyphla > Talpidae > Galemys > Galemys pyrenaicus. Next base: position 1,138,129 of record JAGFMF010011443.1, read on the forward strand.
AAATTATTGTTTGGAGAACCAAATGGATCGTACATATCTACCCCACAGCCCTGGTCATGGCATCTGCTTAGTAACACTCTTTGGATCAGAGCTAAAGGGCAACTGACCAGACGAATAGGGAGGGTACTGGGGGAAAGGCGGTAGGAATGCATTCTCAGCAGGTTTAAGGCAGAGAAATGACAACTACACACTGTTCAGATCTAGTCAACCACCAGAGGAGGGAAATCCAGTTCGAAGCACAAGCATAGGACTTGTCAAATTCTAATACATGGATTCTGTAAAAAATCAACAGCATTCTTCCATGGATTCATTAAAACAAACAACCCCTCTTATTTATCAATGCTATTCACCCCAAGTGAAGATGACAACAATCAATTAAATAAACAAATCAAGTTTAAAAAAGCTTAACTGAAGGCAGACGTGATTAATTTCCTCATCATTGATTGACATTAACTGTATTAGCCAGCTTTGCTAGGGTAAAAGCAAGCCCTAAAATCTCATGGCTTATAGCCACGGTGTGTCTTTCCCTCACAGAGCTTGCTGGCCCTGTGGATATGCTGTGTGTCTTCTCCTCCTGGGGCCTGGGCTGAAAGGGCAGCCCCTAGTTTGTGATGTGCTATTCTGACAATAGGAGGAACCCAAGCAAGAACTGGCCGAACACACTAGTCCTCTATGGCTTCTGAACTGTCCAACGTTCCATCGGTCCAAGTAAGTCACGTGGGCAAGCCTGCCAACAGGTGGGGCGGGAGCGGTGGATGGGATAGGGATTGAGGGGGTTGGCAGGGGCAAAAACACTTTTCCTAAGGGCCACAGCAAGTCACATTAAACAGGCAAGGAGCATGAGGGCCTCAGGGGAAGAGAATAGCTATCTGGACCAAGAAGACAACCCTTTCCTACCCTCTCCCTCTTCTGTTTACATGGCATTACTGTTTAGAAGATTATCTCTGTTCTCCTAATTTCCAGCAGGTGCATTCAGCATCATAGACAGGGTGGGCCATATCTTGGGGTTCTTCTGTGGAGTGGGGGAACCTCCATCCAGACAGCCTGCTTGTTCCTTCCTTTCACCTTTCCGCTGGCACCCTTCACGTCTGCCCTGCCTGTCAGGACTCCCTTCTTCTCAGGCTGGGTCACTGACTGACTTTTCCCATAAGCGGGCAGCAGACACAGCTACTTCGATGACTTGGTGGGATCTAGTAGCAAAGCTGGATCTTTCTCGAGCCCTGAAGCACCCCAGGCTCCAGGGCAGAACCATCTAGCTCCACTCCAACCATCCCTCCAGACTGACACCTGAAAAACAGAATTTCTGCTTCAGGTAATGCAGCTGCTCCTCTCTGAATAATGCATGCCGTGCACCGCACTGGACCAAGGACAAGTGGTTGAGAAATTGGGGAACTTTCATTTGATTTCATTATTTTGTTTTTAGACCCAAGCATTTGCTGCTGTCAGGCATTTCAAAGAGGACAGGACAGCAAGGTGTTGGCAGCAAACAGGGGAGGTCAGGCATCCCTGGGGCTCAAGGAGTACAGTGGAGAAGGCAGGGTGGGGGCACAGAGGACATTGCTCCATTGGGGTCTAGGGAACCCCCAAATGCTCAGCCAACAGGCTTTCTGGGAGATGTTTACCTGGAGGTTGGGGACTAAGGCCTCCACGCACAGGTCAGTTAGTGGCAGGGCAGCACCAGACCATGGAGAGCTATGGGAGAAAAGCAGGGGTTGGAATCAGGGTCCAGAGCAAAGGCTTTTCACCAACTGAGCAAATGGTCCTGGATGTGGGAAATTTCACTGCACTAGACACAGAGGGTTCAGCTCTGGCCCAAAGACAGTCAAAGTGAAACGGGGGTCTCCCAGTCTGCTCCTTCCAAGTTTGGGCTGCCCATAGGACCCTCCCTTGCTTCATGGGTTGCTCCTGCTTAAAGAAGCTGATCGGAGCCAGCCCTATTCCCACCCCACTGCACACACCGGGGTTCCTCCCTTGTCTTGCACCACCATACCTTTGCTCACGCTCTTGCCCCCACCTGGAGTCCTCTCCCCACCCCCTCTGCCCACCCTGCCAGACACCTGCCAGCCTTGAAGGACTGGTGCAGGGCCTGCTGCTATTTGAACACTTAAGCCCACATTGATCTCTCCCTTCTCTCAATGCCTACAATTACCTCCATTAATGGCCAGTTTGTATGATCATTAATAAAAATAATAATACCCAATCTGAAAGCATTTTCTCACTGGTCTTCAAGTTACTCTTCTCACTGCTGCAGGGTATTCATGGTGCCTCGGGAGCTGTTTTGGGGGCCAGAGAAGCTGTGAAGGTGGGTGAGCCCTGAGCCCCCACCCCTCTAAAAACAGCAACTTAGCTCTCACCTCTGTTTCTCTGACAGTTTCACATACAGGTTTTCTTCTTTAAAAAGGATTGCACTATTGATTTGGAAAGTACTGCATTTTTTTCTTTCATCTTCACAAGAGGCTTGTGGGGTATGGAGGACTAACTATGACCACCCACATTTCACAACGGAGAAAACAGAGGCTCAGAGAGCTTCGATCTCGCCATAGGAAAAGGGAGACCCCCAACTTCTGCATCTGGAGTCTTAAGTCCAGTGTGCTTACAAGCCAGATGGGCATGGTTCCCTGCCTTGTTAGCGTCTTTCAGAAGTAGAAACTGTGCTTTACCCTGCTCACTTTCTGTTCAAGGTATGCTGCGGGCACAAAGCAGGCATTGGCTGCTCACCTCGCCCTGACTGCACGTCTGCCCTTAGCTTTGCAAGAGACACGAGGCCTGCCATGCCTCCCCCTCCAAAGGCACACATGCCCAGGAGCTGAGCCATGTCTGGGATGGTACGGGCCCGGGAGTTTTATGCAATCAGAGGGATACTTTCTTGTTTCTTTTCTCTTGCTGTTGACATGGTTACAAAATCTTATTATTAGCCCAGAGGATGGGGTAATAGGACATGACATTCATCTTGTCACTGCTTTAAAGAGCTGCAGTTACCTTCTGGAGGATAATCTGGGGATCAGAGCAATAACACTGCTGTCGCATCCATCGGAGACAGCCTCTGGCCTCTGCCTCCTGCACGAGCCTTCTTGGCCCTGGGCATGAGTGTGCACACCAGGGCCACAGATGGGGTGTCCTTCCTTCTTGGCCTCCTCTTGGACACACTTTGGGGATACAGCACTGTTCCTGCCATCGTGACCCCAGGAGGAGACATGGTGAGAACAGCCTTTAGGTAGAGAAAGGGAGCAGAAGCCGTGGGCTGACTCACAAAGGAAAAAAAAAGATAAATCGAGGTAAAATTGTTTCCAAATTGAATGTTTTTCACTATTTTCAGTGTGGTGTCTGCAGTACTCCAAGATGATTCCCTCTCGGGGGCTTCAGAAAAGCTGTAAATAGAATGAATTGCTTTTAGGGACATAGTCTGATAGTTCGCTTCTCAAGAAAATATATGCTAATGCATGTAGACTATCATTATTGGGGAGACCTATGTACCGACTCTTTTATGTCTATGAAGAGTGGATTTCTGATTGCTAGCATTTTGCCAAAGTCTTTGTCATGCGTGGGCTGAATATCTAGCAGGGAGAGGCGGATCCAGCCCGGACGACATGCTGCGTCTCCCCTAGACCAGAGTTGGGGGGGGGGTCCATGTTTGCACAAAGGAAGTTTCTTATGGAACTAGAAACAGAGAGTGCACATCTTTGTCTAAGGACCCAAATAAAAAGCCCAGCCAGTCCCAACTCATCTGCAATCCTGGGACCTCAGGGCAGTTTAACGCAGGGAGGTCCACTAAGGGGAAAGGAGGATGAGGGCTTTTTGCAACAGGGTGTAATGCTACACCCAGCCAGAGGGTGGCAGCACCTTCCACATACCCTGAGAATAGTTTCTCCTCACCATTCCTGGGCTAGTAGAGGGCCTTCCTCTCTCCTAACCAGCTCCCTCTTCATTTTCTTCTGCTATGGGAAAGTGGGTTAAACAGCACTCAGCTTTGCGAGGAACACAGCCAACAAATGAGATATCAAACGCAGCTTCCCGTGTAAGAGATCAGACTCCGGCGGGCACACGCGCCAGCGCTCTGCTGGAGCTCCCAGGCTCTGCAGCCAGCTTCATTTAGGATTCATAAATACTTCTGCGCGCTCCCGCACATACAGCCGCCAACGGAATTTCATTCTGTATCATCTGCATTCAAATGCAACAAAGTGAAAACATGTGGACATTAATAAAAAGAAGAGGAAGGAAGAGGCTCGGATGCACATCTGAGGCTCTCAGTGGTGGGTGTTTGCTAGCTGATGTCTCCGTGACAGGTTCTTCCTTCTATGTGTTCTACAAAAAAGCCAGCCTTCCCCTGGCTCCCGTTCACCTGGTGGGTGAATGCAGTCCAGTGGCTGACCTCGGGTGCCTTGTTCAATGGCACTTTTTAAAGAATGCAGAGTTTTTTTTATTGACGTAGGTGTGAACCTCAAATACGTGTTTATCCTTTAGTTCATTCCTAGAGCCTTCTGGGAAGCTGGGGCATTTTGAGCTCCAGCTTGGGCCTTGGGTAGCAAGCCCAGTATGCTTTCGGGAACCTGGTGTTACCAGAGAAGGTTACCTGGCCTAAAGGGGGTAGCAGTTACTCACATAGTGGCTCACTACCAAGGAGAAATTTCATCGCGTCTCCCATCAAAAGAAACCAGAAATCCACATTTTTTTTTAAGTAGGAAATCTCCTTTCAAATGATGGTAGCAAATTAAAAAGCTAAATACTGTGCAGCTAAAGAAAACAATTCCAACAGGTTATACATACCCTCGCTACGTCTACCCTAAACACTCTCAAGTCTAACCCATCAATGCTTCCCTTCTTTGTTTGAAATCCAGACAACCTGTGTTCCATACATGGCGGGGGGGATTTTTCTGACCTTTTCTCTCCCTTTGCCTGTTTGCTCAGCAGGGCTCTTTGCACACAAGGGCAGGGGCATATCTTTGTGTTCCCAATAGTTCTCAGCTGATGGAGGTGGCCCGCAATTTTTGATGAGCTTTCTTTTGTTTACCCCATTTTATGAAGGATGTGAAGCCTCCAACATCAATAATGCTGCATAAGAATAAATGACCAAGAGTAGCAGAATAAACACTCAGACTGGACCTGCTGGCTGGGGACCTCTAACGTGTGGTCCTGTGCATCAGGCAGCCTCACCCCAGTCTGCTTGGCCAATTGGTCCATGTAGATTTCTCATCCAGGCTCCCAAAGGCTTATGGGTTTGTTACCCAAGGAGCTCAAATTGCTCACCAGGTATGTGCTTCCTTGACAGAACAGTCAAATGTCTTCCTTAGGTTATATGTAGAACCCTGAATTCTAAGAAGGCCTGACACCTGGGAAAAGCTCACAAATTGCACAAAGGACAAAGCACTGCAGTGGCTTTGGAGAAGGAGCTTCTGGACTGTGAGGCAGACACAGCAGCGTGAAAGACCACGCTCAGCATGGACGTGGGGGCCTGGGAGTAATTGACAGCCTCTCCATCGAGCCTCTTTTGCTTGAGAGTGACAGAAATAGAACTAAAACTGGCTTAGGCAAGAAGAGGAATGAACTGAAAGGATCTTATCCTTCCAAGCCATGAAGAACGGATTCACTTGGGCCCACAGGAAAATCTGAGCCAGATACACACATTGTCACAACTCTGTGTATTTTCTCTGTCCTTTCAACGCCAGCTTTATTTTCTCCCTCTGCCACTGGGCTACCTCCCTGTCTTAGGGAGCCGAGCTATGGCAATCTCCAACCTCGCATCTAAACAGCTTCCTCCCCTGAGTAACTGACTCGTACTCCTTCTCATAGCAAGATTGAAGCTCCAGGGAAGGAGCTCTCCAAGGCTGTCCTGGAGCTGTCCACTTGGTTCCGATGACCACAAGAGAGGGGGCTGGGCCAGCCTCGCTTCCTCGGACACCAATACGCGCACTGACAACATCACAGCTTTACTCCAACCACAAGGTGTGTTTTGGGGAGAATCATTTTCCAGAAGGTGGGGACCCTATTCCTAGAAGAGGGGAAGGGTGCCAGATGATCAGCACCCTGGGAGTTTGTGCGATGCCCAGCTACGGGGGGCTCCTTTCTGTATCATCTCTTTTTATTCATCGCCCACAGAACTTCGAGGATGGTAGGGTGTTAATAATTTTTCCCCTGTTGCTGATGGAGAGAAGTGAGATTCAGAGAGGTGAAGCAATTTAACCAAGGTCACAAAGCTTTCAAATGGCCAATCCAGGACTCAATTCAAGTCATTAAAAAAAAATTCAATACCAGTGTTCATTCCCTTATACAGGAATGAGCACACATCCAAAATAAAGCATCTTTATTGCACGATGATGCTTTCCTGCATGACATAAAGTCCGGGCTGGCAGGCCCCTCTGGAGGCTGCTGCCTCAGCTCATCTGGGGTATCACTGAGATGGGGTTCCCTGGAGAACAGGGGTGAACCTCAATGGTCATCTCTTCTTGGATTAGGAATCCTGTTGTCTACCTAAGATCTATGTTCAAATATTCGAGCCCCTTCCCTGCCCCACTTTTGTCTAATTTTGGGCACTAGAGGCACTGCTTCCTCATGAAATGCCTGGAACCTTGCAGTGCAGATGCGCGCCCCTGTAGGCAAAGAAGAGCTGGGAAGGGGGCTCCATCTGGGAGATGCAGGGCTGACCCAGAGGAAGGTGACCTTTTGCATTTCTGCTGTGCAGCTGGGAGCAGCTCACTTGCCTTTGGTGGGTGGCAAAGACTCCGGAGAAGACACACGGCATCTTCCATCCCAGGAGGACGAGGGAAGGAGTGTTCCTGTGCCATCTCGCCACCACACTCACCAAGTCTCATGACTGCTCCTGCTTTGGAGGCAAATCATAAATATGCATCTTTCTTTCCTCCTGCATGTCAATGCTCGGCGAAGACTTGGATCGAATCGATTTCAGTAGGATCAGTCAGGCCCTGCGTCCACGCTGCCTTGCCCGAGTGTAGCCGTGCAGCATACTAGAGAGAATCACTCCTGACACCGGGATTATATCTCTGCCAAAAGCATCAATAATCTATTAAAGATGTGAGATAATATAAAACTAATTATCAATCAAGGAAACCCTTCCCAAGGAGAAGGCAAGTAAGGTTTTGATTTCCCTTTCCAGTGAACCCCACCCCTCCAACCCACAACGATTTGCTGTTCCCTAGGTTTGGACTCATGCATAATTCAGTGATCTGCGTGGCAGGAAAATATTTAGAAAACTTCTTTTGCCTTCTCCAGGAGGCTGGGGCAAAGGTGTCTCGCAGCTGTTCATCCATGCAGGGAAAGCTATCTCTGCCGACACCGGCTGGAGGGGACAGGGGCCACGGCCTCCTTCACTCCCATTTGGTGGCTTGCCTAAGGGTGACATTTGATCACCTATGAAATCACTATGACCCATTCAGAGAAGAGAAACACAAGTTGGATGAGATAAATTGATGCTACCCAATCTTTCCAGCCGTCCTGGTGGTGGAAACGCCTCCCGCCTAGGAGATTTTGCTTTCTCAGAAGGACACGCAGGGCTCTGTAGTGCTGATGAATGCAGAAGAACAAGAGCCTTCAGAGGGGCTACCATGGAATTAACAGAATTAGATGGCCCCTAATTTTACCCATTTATCTGTTCTGAAAATTAAGCATTAATTCTGCCCTGGGCACTGTGCTAGGTCCTGGGAACGCAATGAAAAACACTCAGTGTTTGGAGGCACAAACAAGAATAAAGATAATTCTGCTTTACATTTCTGATGCTGGCTGTGGGACCTAAACAGTGCTAAGGAGGGGGATGGGGTGCTGTCTGCAGGCTGTCACCGGCGTGCTCACAATTGCAAGCCACTCAGGCTTAAGGTGAAACAGCAATCGGGTTTATTAAACAGAGGGGACTGGAGAAAAGGAAAGTGTTTGCAGCCACCAGTGGCCAGCTGCCTGGCAGAGGTAGTGTGCACGTGTCAGGTAGACCCAAACAAGGCCACTCACGTGAGATGGCACTGTCTCTTGGCTGAGAGCCTGGAGTTGGTGGCCCAACAGTAAGTGGTGCACCATGACCCAACTCATGGTGGCATCTCGAGGTGCTGGCAGGTGGGGATGCTCAGGTGACACTGCAGCAGCTCCCAGCCACGGTCTGGAGGCTGGGCTGGACCGGACAGCCACTGGATGCCTGATTGATGGTGACAGAGGCAGCAGCGCCAGGAGGCAGTGCCAGATGAACAGCGCTCAGAGGTGGCCCGACAACAGTCGGCAGTGTCGGTCACCTGTCAGCAGTGCTGCTCAGCACTGGTCAGCGGTGCCAGGCAGCACCAGTCAGGGAGACGGTGTCAGAGACACCAGCGTTATTGCTCTCCGTGGGCTGTTGGCTGACACCAACATCTGGCAGCGCTTTCAGAGAGGTACCAGGCCCGGGCCAGCAGTGCTCCTGCAGGCAATGTCAGAGGCAGGTGCCGTGGTCAGGTCTCTGCATAGGTCCACCGAGGTCTGGAAGTCTGTGAAGGTCTTAGAGTCTGCAAAGTTCTGGGCAGGTCTACTGAATCTCTTCAGAGGCCCTCTGCTGAATCCCTTAAGCTGGCTCCTGCCCCGCCTTATATCCTCTTCAAGGTCCCCACCCCATAAGCCTGATTGGACCATTTTTCAATCTTAACTGTTTGATTGATGCAGCTCTATTTTCAATATTCATAAGGAACTCAAGCCCTTAGATGTAACCAGCGAGCTCAAACCTGATTGATCTACTGAACTTGAACTTGTTTGGTCCATTCTGATCCTGACACCAGATTCCAAAGGGAGAAACCTTGGCATCTGCCCAGACGCAACTGCACTGAGGTAAGGGCAGGCTCGTGAGCTGGTGGGCTCTGGGATGCCATAGCCAAAGCTAGCCTCAGTGGAGTCGGAGGCACATTGCGCCCAGCTCCTCGGCGGGGCTAGGTGCACCAGTGCTGGGGGCTTTCTGGCAGCGCAGGGTGGGCCTCCACTGAAGCCCACCATGTTGATCTGGCACCCCGTGGGCCCTTCCCTGTGGCTTCAGGGAAGCACAGCACTGACGCAGCCCCAGTGGGGCCCAGTCACTGAACCAGAGGCCCAAGGGCTTGGCGTTGCCTCTGCTGCTGGAGCCCCGGGACTAGTCCGCTCCAGTGCCAGGTGGCCACCACTGTGACAGAGGCTGCAGTCACCGCCCTGAGCACTGCCCACGGGCAGCACACTTGGGCACCTCCTCTGCAGCCCAGGCAGATGGCGCAGGAGCCCAGGACGCTGGCACCGAATCCTGGTTGGCGCTGGGGAAGGGGCCAGGGCGTGCTAAGGCTGCACAGTGCCAGCAAAGCTGCTGTGCCCTCTGCTTGAGCGGTGCTGGAGCCACGGCAACAGAGCCACTCGCTCTCTTAGTCGTTGATCAGGAGTGCATTTCTGGAGTGCCAGTGAAGTGCTTGGGCCTGCGCGAGATGCTGGGAGTGTGAGCCTGAGCAGGAAGAGATGCGACAAAGCCTCTGATGAGGACGTGAACAGAGCAGCTCATAACAGACAGGCACAGGGTAGTTAGAGAGGCAGACAAGAGCCCTGAGGGAAAGAGTAGGGGAGAAAAGAGAAAGTGCTGAGGTGATATCAGAGCAGAAATGTATGGATTAGAAGAGGCCAGGCCTGCCAGGAGATGCCCAGGAAGTGTGTTGGCAGCAGCAGTCTGCTTGTAAATGTTTTACAGCCTCTCTCTGGGGAAAAGCAAGCCCTGGTTCCTAGTGTTTGCCAGCTCCCATGGTGTAAATACTCCCACATCGCCAATTTCAAGTTGCCAAAGTGATATCGCTGCACACAGAATTGGGAAGAGCCATGCATAGCTAGTTCCCACTGGTCTGTACAAACGTGCCGCCAGCGAATCACCGGTTGCCACCAGTCGCTAGCTACCTGGCTGAACTCAGGGGTGGAGAGGGAGAGGGTCCAGGTCCACGTTAGGGAATCACAGCCAAATGGATGGAACTGGGAGAGTTCTCTAGGCTACCGGCTGAGAATCAGCAGTGGCTACATTCAGATACAACTCCCCAGTATTACATGGACAGCACATCCAGCAACTCAATGTAAGAGGCACTGTGCCTGAAGCTTTCAGATTCCATTTTAAGGTTAGATTCTCCCATACCACCGACCAAAGAATTTTCTATTTAATTAATTTATTTATTTTTAAAGATTCATTTATCTATGCATTGGGGTACAGGCCAGAGGTGTGGGGGGGGTGAGAGGATTCACCACAGAGAGCGGGGAGCAGAACAGGCAGATCAACAGAAGTACACTGCTGAGGGGAACAGCGGGCACAGCAGGAGAGGTCTGCCATGCCATGTGGGTCCCCCCCCTGGCCGGCAGCAGGGATCGATCTCGTGCTGCAGTGGCTGCGGTTTGCCTCATAGCGCATTGCTTAACCCACTGCGCCACCAGGGAGGCCCTATTTTCTACTTAATTTAATATGCATGTGGTAAATTGGTAAGTATTAGGGGTACAAAAAGTGAGAAATACAGAATCTGTATTCTGTATTTGCAGAATGGATAAAGGGAAGATGCCACTTCACGTCACTTGCAGATGGATAAAGGGAAACAGGAAAAGAAAATTAACATTCATTAAACACCTACATTAATATAAATTAGAGAGGCCAGGAGGGGCGAGAACACAGAAGGATCACATATATTTTCTCTTATATAAAGAACAATTTTCATAGTTTGATATGACTCAGGATTTTCAGAAGGAGAGAATATCAGGGCCAGATGAACCAGATGGGTGGTTTTCTTTGGGGGAGGCCAGGAAAATGTTATCCAATCAGAATTGTTCTCATAAGTCTTTTAGTGAATGCATTGTTCGCGTAGCAAAGGGGTGACCCCCATGAAGACCCCAGAGTTTGGTTATTGATATCTTTGAGAATCAAGAATCTAGAACCCAGAGACATGGGTAACAGGGAATTGTCAATTCATAAAATGCCACAGAAACCCCCAGAGACCTGCTGGCGTGGCTATCACCACCTTCGAACTGAATGTAGATAGCATCATTCATTACATGAAGTTTATATAAAATGGATGGTCCTATTTCTAGTTGATATTTTGGTGGCAGTCTCCGATGTGTGCCAGCCAATCATCAGTCATCCACTGTCGGGCCTTTGTCAGTGATTCTCCAAAAATATGCTGATCTACCTTATATTAGCAATGAGGAGTCTGAGATTCTGGCAGAAGAAAAACAAGCAAAGTTGCAAATCTAGGACCAAAGCCCCAGAGAGAAGTTTGAGAAAAGACAGCTGGATGCTTGGGAGAGATTATTCTTTTACTTCTAAGCAAGGAAGCAACACTTCTAAGAATGGACAAAGGGAGAACATTTATAGGACTACACCCACTAGGGCAGGAAGAGAAGTCAGAAGAGGGAACTGGATAAGAGATGTTAATTTCCTAGGAGTAAATAAAGAGAAATTCATGGAAATAAAGAGACTCAAAAGGGTAGGACAGATCAGCAGATTCGAAAGGAGTCAAGAGATTAAAAGCTCGAGCACATGCCATGCAAACAACCCATCAAAATGTCACATCTGAGACAACAGTGTCACTGTCGCCAGCCACGAACAGCTGCGTGGTGCCTCTCAGTGTGTGCACACGCTGGGGGCACGTTTTCCTCATCTACTAACTCATGTGACACTTCTAGCAAAGGAGATGAAGAAAGTGAGTTTCCATTGCGGGCACCAAGCCCCAGTTTTCTAGCTCAGAATCTTGCCCTCTCTGGGACGTACACAGTTTCTCTTGGAAGAGCACCTCGGAAGCAAAGCTGGACTACCTAAAAGGTGGGCACAGTGCAAGGATGGGGTCAAGGTCAAGGACAGTGAGAGTAAAGTCTTCTTTTTAAAAGTCTGGGTGGCAAAGAGAAACTGAAGAGCAGTGAGAGGGACTTCCAGTTTGTTTCAGAGCAAAAATTATTCTAAATGTTTGGGACCAAGAAAGGAAGCCTGGGACCTCAATAAGGACCTCCAAAAGGATAAGGGAAATGGGTCGAAAACACATGTGGAGGCACATCACTTTGAGAGTAAAAAGGCAGAAGAAAAGGTGGGCTTCAGGGAGATAATGGTGTGAGCTCACCTGCAAGGCTAAAAGGGGCACGCAGAGTGGAGAGGCTGAGAATGAGGCAAAGGGAGAGGAACCCTATGGGTGTTTTCTCAATGACACCTCCAGACACCTTTTCATGTTCCATTTATGTGTCCTGGGGTCAGGAAGGACCCAGAGACTTCCCAAAGGAACCCCTTGTGGCACAGATGTCCTTTTTTTTTTTTTTTTCTTTTTCTTTTGGAGAACCATGGTATAATGCAAACACTCAAGAGCTTGGACATTCAAGAGTTATGGCTCTATGTCCACAGGTCCCAGAGACTGGACTAGTACTATACCTGCAAGCCATCGTTATCTTAAACTCACTGGCACTGCAGCCATCAAGTATCAGAATCTTCAGCGCTGGGAAACTTAGGTGGGCTACCCCTCGAATTCTCTTGCTGACAACCACACCAACTGTTATGTTCGATCATTTCCTGTGATAAGGAACTCACTTCTTTGGCAGCCAGCCCCATTTTCAGATATGTCTAAATGGATGCCAAATTCTTCCTTATATTTGTCTTAGATCTGGCTTCTGGGCAACACAGATACAGGAATAAATTGGCCAATTCCTGTGTCTCTGCAAGAGGTTGTCAAAGATTTGAAGAGCCAGCTAGTCTCCCTATATTTTCTATGCTTCCAGGCAAACAAACCCTATTCCTATTATTTCTGGGCTTCTAACTATAATGTTTGTGTTTCCCTGGACACACCCCACAATGTTAGTGACCACAGATGAGCTGAGCCCCACTCCAGTTTCTCTTCGCTCAGGTTTGTCCTGCGCTGTCAGACTAACCATGCTAAACGGGATTTTTTACTGGCCACTGCCCTTGTCAAAGAAACTGCAGAGCTTCTGCATGTACATGACACACAGTCCAGACCCAGCATAGACCCAGCATTTCAGGATTTCCCCAAGTCTTCTGTTCTGCACGCTTCCCTCCAACCAGGTTTACTCACTCACTTTCTATTCATTAAGTTAGTTGTTCATTAAAGAAACACTCATTTTGATTCTTTAGGGAGGCGCTCTGACAGGCTATGGGAAGATAGACACGACAGAAACAAGGTCCCTGACAGCCCTGATTTATCTTCTGTCCCTATAATTTTGCTTTTTTCAGAATTTATGTCTGAATATCTTAAAATATAATCTATAATTTACGGAAATGTACAAGTAAATAAATATAAAACTACATAATTGAGCATGTGTCTTTTTGAGATAATCTTCTTTCACTTAGCTTAATGTCTTTGAAATTCTTCCACTATTACAAGAATTAATGTTATCAAAAGGACTATCTCACCTGAAACAATATACAGATTCAATGAAATCCCTATCAAAAAATCCCAGTATTGTTTCTTCACAGAAATAGAACAAAAAAAAAAAAACATGGAATTTATTCAGAACAACAGAAGAGCCTAAACAGAAAAAACAATCCCAAGAAAAAATAACAATAGTAGAAATATCACACTCCTTTACTCCAAATAATACATCAAAGTGTTAGTACTCCAAACAGTATGGTGTTAGAATAAAAACAAACACACAGATCAATGGGACTGAGAGCCCAAAAATAAACCCATGTATATGTGGACAACTTACTTACAATAAAAGAGCCAAGCAAATGCATTACTTTTTAGAGGTCTTTTTCATTTTAAGTCTATTTCTCTGCATTAACTTTCAGATGGCTATTATACTATTTCAAGTTTCTGATGCACAGATCTTCCTGTTGGTGATATCTGCTGATTATCACTCACAATACATCATTTCCATAGATCTTCCTCTGATTTCCCTTGGTCCTAGATTCCTCCTTCATTTCCCTCCCTTCTTTCTTGAGAATTCATTTATGAATTTACAGGATCACTATTGTTTAAATACCAAACACTAAAGATCCTTTCAATGGGAAGATTCTCAGGTTATAATGACTTGCCATCTTGCCAAAACCGTGAGTCTGGGCTCCTTGTTCTTAAGCCCACATTTCCCTTCATATAGGTAAACAGGTGAGAGCAAAAAGTGTTGTCTTAACTGGGTCACGTCTCTCCTTGTAAGCTTCAAAACTTGGGGACAACTATCTCCACTGATACTGAATTTCATTTTTAGTAAAGTTGTTTGGGTTGTGTGCACCAACAACAAACAAGTAAAATTTGAAATGAAAGTGCTTAAACTTGGGACGGGATGGCAATTATTCCAAGGACACAGGCCCTCTCAAGGATATTGGGGGTGAGGTGCAGCTGAGCCTCAGGATGGACTGGCAAGCCAGCTAAGTGCCCAAGCAGGACTCACTGTGGGTGCCTGGCTTCTCTCTGCACATGTGCCTCACTATTACCTACCTTCTGTCAGATGATCTTCATGGCTAAGCGTGATTGTCAATTACTGACAGCCCCGTTCACCTGTTTACTCCTTCTTTGTTCCATGGACCAGCTTAGGTCTGAACCTTCTAGTTCCTTTCTCAACTTCTGGGGGAAGGCTGACTCAGCCCAGCTGGATCATGTGTCTATACTGGTCTTCTCACCTATGAACGAGATCAGGGCCAAATGACGCAAACATGGTGTCTGAGCCAGGTTAGACAAAGAACAGGACGACCATGGATTGGGAAAACACCCCAACAGCTACCTCATCTCTAAGCACAATATTATTCTTTTGCATCATTTCTCACACATGACCTGGGAATTGGTAGATAACAACAATAAATAGAAAGAGGTCTTAATAGATGCTGTGAGCCTTAAATAATGATGGGGTGTTTCCACAAAAGAGGAAGAAGAAGAGTTCTAGAAAAAGAATCAGGAAAGTAACAGAAGGGTGCCCTCAAGTCCCTACCTTGTTTAGATGTAACAGAATAAGTAAAGAATAAGAACCTCCCATTGAGAAGACAGCAGAGGAAGCTGGATCTCAGGGAGCTCTCATCTGGGTTTTTATTATAAGCAGAAAAGAAAGGATGGGTGATGACGTTGAGCATATCGGGTTTTTGCTTGTTCACAAAGCAGTGTGCATAAATGGGCCACAGAGGAGGGGCGGAGGGAGAAGGGAGGGAAGTAACTAGTGAGAGATGAGAAGGCAGGTGGCCGTGAAGGGGGCAGAGCAGCATAAGGAGAAGCTGCAGGCAAAAAAGAGCTGAGACTGAGCCAGGAGGCAGAGGTGGGCCTGCCTCCCGGAGAACTGGCTCCCTGCAGGGCCTGGAGAAAGTGCTCAGGGGCCATCGGGGTTTCCGTCTGTGGCTATGTCTTGTATGTTCTACTCCTTCTCACTTTCCTCTGTTCTGTTTCCAGCAGCCTGTGCTTTAGATCCAGCTCAATTCCCGTTTCTCTTGCGTTCCCGTCTCCTGTGGTCTTTCTGGTCTACACCATCCATGCAGTGACAGTGCTGAACCACCTGTACTGTCATCTGAATGCTCTCCATCTCCTGTAGCACCATTTAGCCACTCACAGTTTCTATTACTTTTACCCATGAGGCTGCAAAGTCCACGAGGGAGGAATGTGTCTTGCACTTTTTTGGATCTGCTATAACATGGTGGATATTGACCTTCATGCAGTAGGTGTTTAGTATACATTTATATGGACTGCCTGGGTTTGATATGTATTAATGTGTACTTGTATGGACTAACTGGACTTAACATGTATTATTGTATATTTATATGGACTACCTAGGTTTAATATGTACTAATAATGTTTATTTATATGGATTACCTGGGTTGAATATGTATTACTGTGTATCTATATGGACTGCCTGA
The DNA here is from genome assembly GCA_019455555.1 of Galemys pyrenaicus. Lineage (NCBI taxonomy): Eukaryota > Metazoa > Chordata > Mammalia > Eulipotyphla > Talpidae > Galemys > Galemys pyrenaicus. Next base: position 1,153,895 of record JAGFMF010011443.1, read on the forward strand.
GTTTGATATGTTATTACTGTGTATTTATATGGACTGCTGGGTTTGATATGTATTAACGTGTCATTTATATGGACTGCTGGGCTTAATATGTATTATTGTGTATCTATATGGACTTCCTGGGTTTGATATGTTATTACTGTGTATTTATATGGACTACTGGGTTTGATATGTGTTAATGCATGTTTATAAGGATTGCTGTGTTTAATATTTATTATTGTGTATCTATATGGACTGCCTGGGTTTGATATGTTATTACTGTGTATTTATATGGACTGCTGGGTTTGATATGTATTAACGTGTCATTTATATGGACTGCTGGGCTTAGTATGTATTACTGTGTATCTATATGGACTGCCTGGGTTTGATATGTTATTACTGTGTATATATATGGATTACCTGGGTTTAATATGTATTAATATGTACCTATATGGACTGCCTGGGTTTGATATGTGTTAATATGTATTTGTATGGACTGCCTGGGCTTGATATGTATTAATGTGTATTTGTATGAACTGCTTCGGTTTCATATGTATTACTGTGTATTTATATGGACTGCCTAGGTTTGGTATATGTTAATATATATTCATATGGACTGCTGGGTTTCATATGTATTACTGGTATTTATATGGATGCCTGGGCTTGATATGTGTTAATGTGTATTTATACAGACTGCTGGGTTGAATGTGTATTACTGTGTATTTATATGAACTGCCTGCAAGCTTGTCTATCACCTCCAGCACTGTCATTGGTTGACATACAGCTTACCTGTTTCTGAAGTAGAGATAATAATATCCACTCTCTTTTTATCTATATTTTTCTCTCCATAGATATTTCTTGAGCACCTATCCTGTGTAAGGGCGAGTTTATGGAGCAAAAGCTTATTAACAAGATCACTAGAAACATCAAATAAGATAATGGACGTGAAAAATGCCACAGAACGCAGGAAGCACTTACAAAGGAAAGGAATTATTTAAACATTTAGACATTGGAACATTAACTAAATTATTTTATAAGCTCCCTCCTGAGTTCCTATAGCACTTTGAGCACACAGTACCTATATTACAGCACTTATCACATTGTAGTATAGTCATTTGTGTACGTTTGCAGCTCTGCCCCAGACTGTGAGCTTCCACACTGAAGCCCCAGCACAGTGCCTTCCACATAATAGGTCTCAGTAAATATTCTAAATAAATTAATGAGTGAAAGAAAATCAGCATCCAAGGGTTCTCAGCATACAAAAATGTGTTCAGAAAACAAGTGCACTGAGAATGCTGTCCTAAGAAATCTAGTGAGAGGGATACAGAGGAAAAGGAAGTATAAAGTTGGCCTTGAAGGTGCTTAGAAATGGAATGGGAGAGTCCACACATAAGAAAATGCCTTAAGATTATTTATCAAGTTGGGGCCTCCCTGGGGACACAAGGGGTTAAGCACTGTACTATGAAGCTATCTGCAGCCACTGCAGCACGAGGTTGATCTCCAGCCAGGGAGGGGACCCACATTGCACAGCAGACCACTCCTGCCTCATCCGCTGCTCTCCTCAGCAGTGTATTTCGGTTGATCTGCCTGTTCTGCTCCCCACTCTGTCTCTGGGGCATCCTCTCACCACCCCTCCCCCACATCTCAGGCCTGGGTGCTGGTTCTTATATGCATAAATAAATAAATCTTTACAAAAAAAAGATAATCTATCAAATTACCTAAAATCAGTTGTATTTATTTTTTCAAAAGTTTATTTTTATTTACTTATGCATACAAGAACTGGGGTGTAGAATAGAGTCATAGGGGTGAGAGGAATCACCAGAGACAGAGCGGGGAGCAGAACAGGCAGATCGACCAAAACACACTGCTGAGGGGAGCAGCAGGCGAGGCAGGAGAGGTCTGCTGCGCCATGTGGGCCCGCTCCCTGGCCGAGGATGAACTCAGGTCACAGCAGCTGCAGATAGCTTGATAGCGCTGAGACATTAACCCCTGCACAACAGGGAGGACCCCTAAAATTCAGTTGTATTTTAAAACTATCACACAGAGTGTGATGGATTTCAGAAAAATAAGAAGCTGGAGGGGTAAATCAGGAAGAACTTTTCGAGACATGGAATTATATCGGAGGCGCTGGCAATGGAAACAAAACTTAGAGTCCAGCACTCCAAATGGAGGGGCTGAGTGGACCTCGCTGTCTGCAAGGGTGTTTGAGTTCGAGAGCTGTGGAGCTTGGGGATGTTCTGTCTGCCTGCTGGGCATGCACATGCACGCGCGTGCACACACACACACACACTCACCTCTGCAGCTACAGGGGTGGGTGATGGGCTGGAGGAGCTTCCCTCTCTGGAGGGAAATCCTCTCTCCTCAAGTGCTTCTTTCTTTGCTTTCACATCGACCCTTTGAAGGTAGCAGCTTGGCAGCTCTCAAGAGCTCTCTCCCAGGACTGGGGCCGCTCTGCAAATGCCCCCATTTCCAGGATGTAGCACAGAACTCATTCAATTATGATTCTTTGTTGCGGAGAACAAGGATTTTTCCCAGTCCCTTTGATCACCGTGGGGACAGGGCACTTGAGGAGGCTGCGGAGGGCAGGGCCAGAGTGACAGTGGTTTATCTCACTCAAGGCTGGAGGTGGAAAGCACAGGTCCCAGCTAGGGGTGACTGTGTGGGACGGGTGATAAGGCAGTTCACTTCCCAGCTCAGTCTGGATCGGAGAGATGGCCCGAGAGCTCACCCAACAATGTGTGTGTGTTCACTGATTTCAAAGTATTTACAGGGCTGCTATGACATGGCAGCTCGTAGTCTAGGTGCTACAAATGAGCATGCACACAAGAGAGAAAGGTTCACTTTTTTCCTAATGGAGATTATATCTAAGTGAGAGAAGAAAGAAAGTCACCAAGTTGTTTTTATACAAGTTAATATGTAAATACTATTAAAAATAATTATGTCATAGAGAGAGGTCAGACAGGGAAGCTCTCCCTGAAGTGGTGATTATTTGAGCCCAGAGCTGAAGAATAATGTGGAAACGGCCATCTGAAGAACCAAGGAAAGGGCATTCCTGGCAGAGAGAATAGCCAGCGCTAAGGTGGCGGTGGGAACGGGGCTGGAGACCCCGAAATGTGCGTACAGGCTGGCTCACACATACATGCATGTGTGTGCTGCACGAAGCAAGGGGATGGAAGTGTGGGGAAGACAGAAGACAGCCAAGGCCAGGTCACACAAGCTGCATGACCTATGGAGGAACTGGGATTGTATTCGGAGTGCAATGGGAAGTCGCTGAAGCGCCGGAAGCAGGGGACGCTGTGAGCCCAGAGAGAAAGCGTCAGGTCCATTCTGCACTGACGGGGCTGCTGTGCATGGCGTGAGCGTGGTGAGACCTCTGGACGGCCCTAAAGCATCCACCCCTCCTGACACATGGGGTTCACCATGTGCAGACAGAACCCACTGTCCTCAAAGATCACTTTAAGGAATGTTGACGTGGGAAGCCCAGAAAGCTGAGGCTAGTTCTCTCTGTGGGCTCCTTAAAAAGCCAGGCTGGTGACGAGCGATGCAAGATGGCTCAAAAGTCTGTCACCCGAAGTCACCAAAGGCATCTCCAATTATTCCAAACAGACCAGTGCCCCTTCTTTTTTTTAAAAAAATATTTATTTATTTAGGCATAAAAGCACCGGCGTACAGGCCAGAGGTGTGGGTATGGGGGGGTGAGAGGAGTCACCAGAGACAGAGCGGGGAGCAGAACAGGCAGATCAACTGAGGGGAGCAGCGGGCGAGACAGGAGAGGTCTGCTGTGCCATGTGGGTCAGCTCCTGGCCGGGGATTGAATTGTGCTATAGTGGTTGCCAATAGCTTCATAGTGCTGTGACTTAACCCCTTGCACCACCAGTGAGTTCCCTATCATGAAGATTCTTTCAGCAACATCCAGTTTCCCTTTGCTGACATTGGGTTCATCCAAGAGATGTCTGACGGCTGATTTGGCCTCCTGAGCTGACTTGCTCAGTGCCAGTGGCAGTGGCAGTGGCAGTGTTAGTGGTCCAGCAGGGGCTGGACTGAAATACACTGCTGAGGGGAGCAGCGGGCGAGGCAGGTGAGGGATCGAACTTGTGCTGCAGTGACAGCAGATAGCTTCATAGTGCTGAGCTCAACCTGCTGCACCACCAGGGAGGCCCCTAGGCTAGTTCCTCTTCTACAGTGAAATTCGTTCTCATAGCACCTGAGTTTTTGGTCTATCCCATAGGTTTCCCCCCCTGGGAATTTTCCTTTAGCCCAAACACTTCACCCAATGACCCAACCCAGCTTTTCCCTACACCACAATGTTTGATCAAGGCAACTTAGAGAATCTAATCCAATCTGCTCAGTTTATAAGGGACTGAACTGAGATTCCCCTCAAAGGGGAAGTGACCTGACAAAAACCTTGCGATCTAGGTTTGGGTCTCAAACCTTCTCTCCTTCCAGTGTGGATGGCTAATGCAAAGAGGGACAGTTAGCTAACTCAGACGGGCACCCTGATTCAAAAGAAGACCTCCTCCCCATTAAACCGAGTCTCCCCAAACTAAGAGTCTGGAAAACAAAAGCAGAATGATCGATTGGAGAGCTAGAATCTGTAACTTAGACCCTTTGAAGTACTGCAGAGGACAGTGACCACGGGAGCTGAAAATCTCATCAATGTTTTCAAACCTGCAAGAGATTTCAGGTAAAATACCCCGGGCCAGGGATTTGACAGCCAGTGCTTACTCTTAATTCCTGGCAACCAGGCGACTCACCTTGGGGCCAGGGAAGACAGGTGCTGGGCAGGGGCGGGACAGCTCTCTTGGAGGGGTGAAGGGGATGGGCCCTGGTAATCCAATATCCTCTTGGCGCCACTCAGCTCTCTAGTCCAAATCCATCACTGCAAATGAACCAGGTGACAGGATTAAATATCCCCTAATTGCAGTCCCCGGGGAGGGGCTGTGCCAGCTGTCTCGTCCTAGCCCAGCAGATGGGAGCTAGATATCAAAGGGTCACTTCTGATGCCCCAGAAGGCAGCCTGGGTCCTGGCCACCTGGGTTGAATGGCAGGAGGGACGGAGGGCAGATTGGGGTACCCTAAATGAGTCTGAAAAACAGAATATTCAGTACCACCTGGCCCCCTGCCTTCTCTGTAAGATCTAGGCGGTGCCATGGCTGTTCCTTGTTGGTCCACCTTATTCAGCAGGACAGGATTTGGGCTCCCGCCTTCTGATCTCACTGGGAGAAATGGATTTCTGTCCCAGAAAACGCACAAAGGTAAACGCACAAGACAGTCGGCTCCAGTCCCCGCCTCTGGGCAAGCCTGCGTCTCACCAAACCCTCAGAGACCAGGATTTCCCATCTCAACAGCTCTCTCAGGAAAGAGACTTTGCAGGTTTGCTTGGTTGTTTTCTGGCGTCCTGAGCTGAGATGAAGTGCAGGTTCTCCAAATCCAACAGGGACCGAGTGGGAAGGAAGGGGACTGATAATTAGGCTCCAGAAGTGGACTTGGACACAAAGTCAAAACCGCTGGCCAGGAGTGGGGGAGCTTTCTGTGGGGGGCAGGAGGTGTCTCACTGGGCTGGACTGAGCATGTCTACAGAAGGGGGATGGGAGCAGGGGAACAGGTGACTTCAGGTGGGCTGCTGGCCTTTTCCTCCAAGACCTTCCTGTTTGGGAGACTTGACCATTGTCTTGCCTCCAGCAACTCCCACCAAAATCAGCTTCCATCAAAGGGCCCGGGCAGCTCTGTGGGAATAAGATACATGTTCACTGAGCTGAAATCACGATATTGCAAAATCAGCAGGAGCAGGTACAAGCCAAGAATAACTCTCCATTCAGGGAAGGCGAGACCACAAAGCAAAATGAAGGTTTGCACGTCAAACCTCACTGAGGCTCGGGCCAGAGGACCGGGCACTCTTGTCAGGGCCACTCAGGGCCCATGACAACAGGACTGTCAGAGTCTGGTGACCTTTGAGACAACACGCTTGTTGGAAATGACGAGCCCTCGACGGAGGGGCCATGACCAGGTCAGCTTCCTTTGGGGGCAGCCAGGGAGAGGTGTCAGAAGAGGAACTGAAGCGAGCCCAGTTCTTAATGATTGCTTTTCTTCCCATCCCTTCTCTCCCCTCCCTTCCCCTCCCCTCCCCTCTCATCCCTTCCCCTTCCCTCTCCTGCCCTCCCCTCCTCTCCCGTCTCCTCCCTTTCCTCATTTAAGGCATACCATATTTTGAAGAATCATCCGTGGACCTAGAAATGTGCTTAGATGAGTTTTGCCCTTGGAGTCTCACGCCTGTGTGGCTTGGGAAGTGGACTTGAGCTTCAGGGAGCATGCGGCAAGTGGAAGCTGCAGCATCTACCCGAGGTCTTCCATGGGTTACTGAGAGGCTCACACGGGATGACTAAGGGACACCGCTCTGGAGAAGTTCTTCTGGAGACACTACAAAAGCAAGCAGTGCTTGGAGCACGGCTATCGCTCTGCACACAGTGTGGCTAGCTCACCTGACTGACACCTAGTGAGTCAGCTAACTCAAGCTGACTTACACCTCCTCTGCCTTCCCTGCCCTTTACTCACGCTCTAGATAGACTCAGTCCAGGGAACCACCCCACGCTCCATGAGAAAGGGACAATGGGGCTTCTGAGTGGCCCTGCGGGCCCACAGACAAGAGGCAAGAACTTGGCCCATCTCTGCAGCCCTGCAGTGGTCACTCACCAGGTTGTGTGTCCCGACTTTAGGAAAGGAAGCAATCTAGAATCTCAACATAACTGCCACCCCAGCCCCCTAAAACCAGACAGAAGGTGTTCCTTGGTACTGGTGTTTTCTCGTTCATAGAGTATGGCCAAATGGAGCAGTGGGTCACAGGGAAATGTGGGGAATGTGTCAAAGCACAGACACACAATTTCTGCTGTGAGAAATTCTGGTTTTGAAGCTTTCAAGTAGGGACTGGGAAATAACCCTGATACACCAGGCAGTTAAGAAGTTAATGGACAATCCACATGGGAGCCTATCTTGTCTTTCTTTTTATTATATGGTTAGGATGCAACACAGAGTAGGCACTCAACTCATGTTTGTTGACTGAGTAAACGAATGTATTAAAATACATCCACATGCATTCCCAGAAAAAGTAATGCATGACAAATGCCAAAATATTTTTTTAGGCTTCAGAGGTGTGGAGGATCCTGTTGTACCTGATGATCTTTCTGGCACTTGATTCTCATGGCACAAAATTGAGAAACCAAGATCTGACTACTTTTGTGCTTTCTGTGAAGTTAGTTTTGAATGAATGAGACTTCATTCCCACTGGCATAAAATGGCACTTGATGTAAGAATGGTTTATCATGCTTCTTCTTTTATTGTGCTTTATTATTATTATTGCATTATCAGTAATGCCAATAATAGTAAATGCTTTTACTGGCATTATCTCATTTCCTCATTAGGGATCTTATGAAAGAGATAGGGAATTATTATCTCCACTTTACAAATGAAAAAATGAATGTATAAAGAGGTCATATATCTTCTCTACCCTATAATCACCCAATTGGAAAATGGCAGGATCTGACTTCCGATGCTCATGTTCTTCATATTATACCAAGTGTTCAGAAAACCACTGCAGATATGAACCCAGTGACCAAACCTGTCATTCCAAAGGTGCAAATCAGAACAACCAGGATCGCCACATGGCACCAGAAGGCACCTTTAGCATAGAATTACTTTTAATAAAAACTCATTTTCTGTAAGGCTCATAAAGAGGTTGAGTAAGACAAATAACGTAAAATCAGGCAAATCATCTCCAACATGATAATATAAGTTAAGAGGAAAAATAATTTGTTCTAAAAACTTTGGTTTATTTGTCACTTTCCAAGAGTATATATATATATAGTAGAAAGTCAGGTGAATGTGTACACATATACCAGACTTCCATAGGGAATCCAGTTGTGAACTGAAAATAAATTGACAACTAAGCTGCTACTCCTTTCTCCCCCCCCACCCCCAGAACTGGGGTCCTCATGCTGTCAAAACAGCCAGTACCTGCATGTATTTTCAACCAGGCAATTTGGGCTGGAGTAGCTTTGGATGGCAGCCCACAAAATCAGCACAGCCTTAGACTGGATCTGAATGATACACAAAGAATGAGAAAGGAGGCCAAATTCCTGGATATTTGAAACTTCTGGACTTTGAAAATATCATTCACTTCCCATACAAGGATAACGACAGAATATTGAGCCCAATGCATGACTTCACTAAACATTTTAAGTAAAGCCTACCCTTGTGCCTTTCTTTGACTCCTAGCTTGGGTCATTTTGAGCGAAACTGGTCAATTAATTCATCCTAAGGTCTGTTTGATTAAATAACTAATCAATTCAGCTTAAGATCTGGCTGTTCCAATGAATGGGCTAACTGACAAAATAGAGCAATAATCCTGCTGATGGGTCCTAGAGCCTGTAGAAAGAGGGGGAAGGAAGGAAGAAGTCACCAGCTGCCCGATCTGGAGCCACCTGCTGTCAGGTGAGACGAACACGGGTGGAATGAAGATGTCTTTCACCTGCCACGGTGTGTCTGCGGCACAGACAACGCAGAGAGACAATCCCTCTGAAAAATCCTGGTTGCTGTATGGAACAACCTGGCTCCCAGCAGCTCTCCCAGTGCCCCCTTCCCCAACCCCCAACCCAAAGACATTCAGGTCCCTGTCACCCTAACTGGGGGTGGGGATTGGTCAGGCCAGTCATTGGTTCTGAAGTTTCTTCTACTTAAACCAATTTGTTAGGTGCTTCGTGATTTACGGCCACAGTGGAAAATGGGGCTGGGTATTGATTCTTGGCCTTTTCTATTGCAAATGGGTGTAATGTTTTATAGTATGTCAGAATAATAGCAGTGGGCACTCTATCAATGTCAAATGTTAAAAATGATCAGCTATTGTGATGTAGGAGATTAAATATGAAAGCTTGATGGGTATATAAAAGTGAAATGGCAATAATAAAGGGATTTTTATGTTCGGCTCATTGCTCTCTGGAATCTACCTGGGGAGCTATTAGAGCCAATTGTGCTGATCAGTGACACATCACCATGGGTTAAAGGACGGGACAGGTGTGCCCCTCCCCAGGTGCTATGCAGCCTGCCCAAGTGAAATGGGCTAACCAAGGTGGAGAGGTCAGAGTTCACTGGGCCCTACCACTGGGGAATGGAGTGCAACTTCAAGGATGACTATGAAGGCAAGGTCCAGGCAACCAGGCCAATCATAAAGGCCAGAGTCTCTATCACTCTTCCTGCTCCCTCCTGCCATGACGGTCCAATCTCTAAAGTCAGCTAAGAAAATGCATCCTCTTCTTTAAGGATTCCAGAGAGATGGCAATGCCATTCAACACAACCACAGAAAGTTACAAGGGGAACATCTCATAGGCACCTTCAATAGTCAACCTTTCCTTTGAAAACTTAGGGAATTGAGGCCCAGAGAAGTAAAGAAATATGCCCAAGATTACCGACCCAGTGAATGTCACAGATGAACCAAGCCAAAGAAAGACTAGAAATCTCATCATCTGTCTTCAGCTGCCACAGATAGCAGAAGCTATCAAAATCCTCTGGATTAGGGCTGCCCAACAGACATAATGAGAGAAGCATACAGGCTCTGACTATTCTAGTTGTCACATTTAAAAAGTAGTAAGAAGCAGGTGAAATTCATTTTAATATATCTTATTTAACCTAACAGAGTCAAAATATTATCCTTCCCGCATGTAATCAACATAATAGTGATTGAGATACTTCACATTCTTTGCTTCATAGTAAGTCTCTGAGTGTGTGTTACAATCGCAGCACATCTCAGTTTGAAACATCCACATCAAGTTCTCGATACCCACAGCACGGCTGGTTAGCACAGCGGTGTGGGACAGGCAATACATCTACACCCCTAAGAGCTGCACAGGGTATAGAGGAACCATTTGTGCCTGGAAAAAAGGAAGCAAAAAGGGAAGGAAGGAAGACAGGCCACAATGCACTTGGAAAATTTTCAAAACCTGCTTTATAAACACAAACTATAGATAGCAAACTTCGAGAGAATCTTAGTGAGATTTTCACACTGAAGCCAGATTGTCATAGATGCAGCGTCTCAGGGGGTGAGGAGGGTGTATCAGAATTTCTAGTATTTTAAGGGACCTGGGGATTATTTTTGTTTGCCAAGACTGAGCGTGAACTTTCAGAGATGAAGCAGCATTGCACAGTGCTGCTTCTCAGCTGATGCTGTTGTCATCATCCTGCAAGTTACCAAACTCATTTTCTGGGAGAAAGTCCCAAGTAGAGGCTGAGTGAAGAAGCATTAGACTCTATGCAGGCCCCTGGGTGGGCTTGGAGGACCTGGGCACCAGGGCAGCCTGAGCCAACCTGGTCTCTCCCAGACATGAGGATGGGTGACCTTGCCAAGTAGGGTTCACCTCTGCCCTGGAACGGGCACAGAAGAGAAGCCACGGGCCCAGCTTCAGGCACTTCGCTGGTCAGGCTCTGGAGGTCATCCCAAGGCTGTGGGCAGGAGGCCAGAGCTGGGGACAGTGGCGACCAGGCCACTGTCTCGTGTTGCCGTGTCCAGGGGAAGTGGACCACGTAATGCACACACAGGCAGCTTGAGAACCAACATCAGGTCCCTTCCAGCCACAGAGAGGCTGTCACCCTGACAGCTATCAAACCAACCAGAAGGGTAAATTAAGGTGTCTCTCTCTCTCTCTCTCTCTCTCTCTCTCTCTCTCTCTCTCTCCCTCTTTGAGGACCAGGGGGTAGTTAAAATGCGGATCTCTGAGTGACAGGTTTCTGCGCTGAGAGTGAACTGTCACTGCTGCCATCGCCACTCTGGAGGCACATGTCAGGCGAGCCAGCAGCCTCCTTCTAGACCCACGTGTCCCTAAGGGCATCCAGGCACAAGTCTCGCTGTCTGCTCGGCCCCCAGGGGCTGAGAGAAGGAGGGCGCCAGGCTGCACCAGGTCTCATCATGGTGAGCGTCGAGGATCGACTTTCCATGTTGGGGGAGAAACCCCCCTTCTTGCCTTAATTGCAGCATTAATAATTAAGTGGGTGCTTTGCTGATGCCGGGGTCTCGTTACAGCCTGACATTGGAAACATGCACTGAGTCACACACTTCTGTGCACGTGCGTGTGCACCGGATGGCAGAGGGCAAATCGTTTCTTAAAATCATTGTAAGCAAAAATTTTAAATTAAAAAAAAAACAAGGGCTGTAATGTAGGCTTAATTACATGAGGACTTTATTAGCTGGCACTAATTAAAGCATGTTATGAAGTCTGATAAATGTCTAAAATTACTCACTTTGGTAAATAGTTTTGACGCAAGTAATTTGTTTAAAACTAGAACTTGGTGAGAAAGTTCAAACAGTTTTATTTTTGCCTGGGTAGCACATTATGCAATGTCTAGGGGGATAATTAACGATTAGTGGTTTAATGACAGAGGCACATTCATTATCCTCTTTCCCAGCTCCCACCAACACGTTCACACAGCTCTCAAGCTCACCCTGTCTCCACCTCTCCACCTCTGAGAGTGCTGAGCTCCCCAGACAGCTAAACCCATTTCACAGATGGGACCTGCTAGGGCTCTGAGATCCTGGATGTGGCCATGATGGAGGCCCACTCCTTGCAGATGAGGGGACCTTCTAGGCACCCAGTGCTGCAGAAGCCCTTCCTTTAGAGTGTGCACCGGAGCAGACGCAGGCTGGAGTGTGAGCGTGCTGTCCTGGCCTGTCTGCCAGGGCTCTGAGGCTGACCCAGGGAGCAGCACCCCCGATTCTACCTAGGAAGGCATTGGCTGGCCTCGCCTGTGTGCCGGCTTCCTCTTTTGCTCGAGTTCTTCTCCTTAGTCTACAATGAACAGAGCTAAGTAGCTATTCGCACAGGCAAGCCAGGGCATTTGGAAAAAGACTGTCACCCCAAATGATCTAAATGGGCTGTGAAGACTATCTCCTCCCAATACAGCCTTTTTCCTCGGTCTATAAGTCTCCCCAGGAGGCTTCAGTGTTCTCCAGGCAGCATGCTTTCTGGATGGAGAGGATGAACTAATTGACCCCCGGGGCTTCATCCTGTCCATAAATCTGACACCAGGAAAGGTTGTGTCTTTTCCAACACTGAAGCAGGCCTCCACTGTCCCCAACCCAGCTGTACTTCCTGAAGGCAGGAGGAGATACGTGGGGGAAGCTTGCCTTGTGGAGAACATCCCATACTTCGTCACAGACCCACAGAGGATTCCCCCTCCTGGTTTTTTTTTTGTTGTTGGTTTTTTTTTTTTTCCTTTATTTTTCTTAAACCAAAGTTTGAAGCTAAATCCACTGTGGGCTGAAGGAGGTAGTTTAAACTTCACTTGCTTCGAAGTTTAAATGGGAAGACTTGACAGGTATGCTAATGCTCCTCTATTAAGTCTGCAGAAAATGACATTAAAGGTATTGGTTAAAGACACGGCTCAGTGTTTGAGCAATTTAATGAAGTGTTACACACAAGCTGACCTTGTAGAGGGAGAAGCTCGCGGCTCTCTCAGCATTTCGGGAGGCCCTGGCCACTCTGTTTGACATCTGAGCTTAACACCAACCCCAGACTCATTACTGTCTGTGAGGTTCTGGGAACCGCCAGAGGGGGCGGGGGCAGCCTTTGCTTGTAAAGTCCAGTGACAGAAAAGAGAGGTAAAAATAGGGCTCCTGATCTTCAGCTGTGCGAGGCCAGAGGTGTCGGGTTGAATGACATGTTCACTTTTCATAAACATGGGCAAAGGCCCCCTGGGGGACGGGCGCAGGAGGAGGGAGGTGCTTGTCCAGCGGACAGGGCAGACAGGGTGGACAGGGTGAGCCAAGTGTAAAGGCCAGAGCTCCTGCTGGCAACTGATTGCCAGGTGAGGGGGTGGAGCTCAGAGGGGGGTCTCACCAGTAGTGCCTGCAGCCTTGCGGAAAGGATAGGATAATGTAGTGGAGCCTTCAGGGGTACTGGAGAGATAGGGAGCCCTGGGAAAAGGTGTGTTCCCAAGACCTCTCCAGCAACGCCACTTACTCCCCAACTCATCATTCATGGATCAAGTGTTCCAGAGCGCTGAAGATGTATGTCACCTCTCTCTCCCCCTGCGCCTTGCTCACTGCATCCAGCCACAGTGGCCTGCCCAGTCTGAGAGGAGTCAGAGGTCCTCCCCAGCCCAGGGCCTTTGCACATATTTCCACCTCTGTTTTTCACATGGGTGGTCACTTTAAGCCTTCCACTACCAACTTACATAGACCCTCAGCAGAGGCGGATGGCTTTGCACGGAGAAGTATAAGGCTATAATAAAAACTGATAATAATGATTGTATGAATAGCCTTGCAATTCTTTACATTTGCTTTTGAGTAGCTTATTACACCTTTCAAAGTTCTCTCCTATGTGAGCCCGTGTGTGATTTCTAGGAACTTGCTAAGGCCAACAGAGGATTCACTGGCTAGATATGTATCCTAAAGCTGAAATAAACCGGGAGTAGACACAGGCCAGGATTCCGGTCCTCTGTCTTCCAGGGAGGATCCTTCCAGTGCTGCCAACAGACCGCCTTTCTCCCTTTGTTGATGAGAAGGACACACCTTTCAGGGCCCGGCCTGGAATGCAGGGCCCACAGTGCCTCAGCAAGGAGAGGTGTAGCAAGTGGGTGGGCAACGCATCAGCTAGTGTCTCTACTCCTGTCTCTTCTGGGGTCCCTGGGGGGTGGAGGCATGGAAAGGGGCAGCCCTGTACCCCAGAACCATGTACCCAGGAAGCGTGCACCCCAGAATGAGTCAAAGGCAGCACAAGAGCCGTGACAAGTCCTTCTGTTCTACCTGGTCTTCCCTCCCCTTCCTCCCTTGGCCTGTTCTAACAGCTACTCACTCTCAACCCTGTGCAGAGGAGTGGGCTTGTTCAAGCAGAATTCTCTGCAGGAAAAGCCACAATCCAAGCTCTATTGGGGAGAAGTTCATTGATCAATGAACTTTTGCCTAGTGCCTCCTCTGTGCCCCCTCTGTTCAAACTCTAAAAATAACCATTGACAATTATTGAGCTCTGTGCTTAGTCACTTAAAAATGCTGTCTGTCTCCCCCAATCTACCCAGTGACCTTGTGAGAGCTGCAATCAAGTCCCCATCTTCCAGGCAAGGAAACCAAGCAGGGACGAGAGAGGTGAATAATTTGTCTGCCATCACATGGCAACCGGTGGTACAACTTGGTTGTGAACGCACATTACAGTCAGTGGGAATGGTGCCCCCTGCAGGTGCGCAGTCCACAGACCGCTCTGTACTGTACACAGCGGTGCCGGCTAACTCCAGACCAAGGATATAACCATCATAAGAGTCTACTTCTCTTGCAGTCCCCCCTGCAAAACCACCAGAGGAGAGAACAGGAGGGCACCCTGTTCTACTGCTGGGCCCTGTGGTACAGAACCCAAAGTGCTCAGGGCCTTCAGAAAAGATGGGGGAACTTCAGGGTGCAGCAGACACAGGGGACCTCAAGGCCTGAGATGCCAGTATCAGGTGGATGCTAATCACCCTGCACTTCATGATGACCTAATGATACCATTATCATTATCATCAATAATGTGCCAGAACTTTCTGTAGGTAGGTTATATGATTATCTCGTTGAATTCTCTTAACATTCCTGCAAAGTAGATTAAGTGGAGCATTGGAAATCCACACTTTGCTAGGCTATGCTGACTCTTGGAGTGATACCATATCACTCCACGGTGCTAGAGTAAAATGAATAAGACCTTTGAGTCTAGCATGTCTACACTGGGATCTTATAGGGTTTTTGAGCTATGTAATTCCAGGCAGGGTGTGTGGAGAGGGGAGAGTGCCACAGGCACAAAATGAATGGGGCAGAAACAAACACAAAGTTTAAGGACAATGAATTGTTCTTTTAGTTGAGCTACTGAACTTGGTAAAAAAAACATGATGACTGAATTATTCTAATTAGACCCTAAGTAGCAAGTAAAGCTATTGAAGACTTAGGGTTGAAGGAGTCAGCTTCCACCCCAGACATCTGGGTCCAAACCCCAGCTCTACTACCTATAAGCTGTGTGACCTTGGGCAAGTTCAATGTCTGCTGAAAAGTGTGGATCCCAAAAATGACAGCATCTCATCACAGGGTGGCTAAGGGTCAAGAGTAACATATGCCAAGTGCTGGGAGCAGCAACAGGCTCCCGTCATTATCTCCCAAGTCTTTTCTTTGAACACCAATTTTCCCCAAATGCTACGGCAGATAGGAAAATGAACCAGGTCTAGTCTTGGCCTTGGGTTTTGCATTCAAATAACTAACATAGCCCAAAAGGGTTCTGGGTGACATTTCTCAAGCACAAGTATTTGGAGAAAGCATTTGGAGAAAGAGGTCAGTCCTGATCAGACGGGGCCCATAACAAGGAAAGGATCTGAGCTGGTGTTGAGGGGGAGCAGGGTTCTGCTACAGAGGATAAAGGACAGGTATAGTTTCTTACCTTGCCCATCAGGCATCAGCTAGCTGGGCGTCTAATTTGCACTGTGTGGCACCTACTAACAAGACAAAGCAATCAGCAAACCAGCCTTGTTATTTAACGTAGCACAAATGTCCATTCTGCTCCCAGTAAAGACTTTCCTGGCGTTCTCATGAGCACAAGTCCATCCCTGACTACGTTTCATGTCAAGGACCCTGTGTAGGTCCAGCTTAACCTCACTCCTTCCAGGCCTTTCTGAAAAGGAAAGGGCAAACCAGTGTGGGGATGGCACCCACACTGCTGGCTTCCAGTCCACAGCTCAACAGGACTGAAGGGGAAAGGTTCCCTGGAAGGCCCCCCAAGCTGGGAGCTGGACACCCACATCTGCCCTGTGTCCAGCACCCCCACATTGGGCCAGTCACCAACTCCTTTTCCTTTCCCACCTTCCCTATTCTCTCCAAGCTTTCTGTTCTTGTTTTTTCCCTTCCTTCCTTTTTTTCTTGCTTTCCTTCTCTCCTTCCCTTTATCCCTTTCTTTTCTTCCCTCTATCTAGCTAGAGGCTATTTCTTGAATTTAAAGAACCTCTTTTGTACCCCAAATACATGCTCCAACATCTTCCACCCCAGCACCCTCCAAGAGCCTGAGACTCAGCGTCCCTTTTTCCTGGAAGGTGGACAGATCGTTTAGCTGGGGGCAGAGGAGAGAAAGGAAGAGGAACAGAAATAATCTCAGCCCTGGAGCCAGGCCCGTCTGCTAAGGTGGAGATTAAAGCCAGGGGAAGCTTTCACTCCCAAACCTTTTGAAGGGACAAGGAGGAAAGTGGAGAGATTTCCCCCCTTCTCCCTTAGGAAAAAAGCTTTTAACATAAATAGCTGACAGGGTCTCTTATTTGAGTAATTCTTCCTGGTTATAAATGTGCCACTCTAAAGCTTTATTTAGAAGTTTGAAAAAAAATGTATTCTCCAGGAATATGGATTGTCCACACCACCCTGGAGAGCAAGGCTCAGTTTCCTCCCGGCCTCCTGGTGCCCAGCCTCAGACACTCATATATTCTCCTATAATCTGATCTAGGTTATCAAATTTAAAAAAAAAAAGTGGAGAGACAGCTGGTTCTCCCACACATCTGACATTTCCCTTTATGCCTGGTTTAACTTTTTTATGACAGCCTGGGTTCACTCCATTGGAGAATTTCTCTCTTCAAATGAGCTTCGTGTTTTATGTTTGAAAATTTTTCTTTAGACAAACCTGGTAATTTTTCAAGTTAAAATGTGTACACTTGAAACACTTAGGAAGTTTAAGGCTCCATCTGATAGGCACATAAATCTCAAGTTATTCATGCTAACGTCCCCATATCTAATCGCACTCTCATAAAATAATAAAAAGCAAGTGACATATTTTAACTTGTTTTTAAGTGGAAATCCCCAGACTGTCAGTTCCCTAAGTATCTGATTAGTACTTAGCACCTTCTCCCTGGTGACGTGCAGGTGTGTGGTTGGTACGTCCTGGAGGGGGACAGACAGACGGGGCTGACGTGTGTCCTTCTCGGGAGAGGCGTGGATGCCCTCCCACTCCTAACACCCACTGCTGGCCCTGGGGGCTTCTTGCTGGGCTGTTCTCCAGCTCATCGACTTCCAGCTCACCCGGTCTCCTAGACAGATGGCAACTCAGAAATGGGACCCTGCGTTTGAGCTTGACTTGCCTTCCCCTAACAGATTCTCCCGAGGGTGTCCGTCTGACTTCTCTGTGCTTATGGTTTGCAGCTGCGTGAACGGTTCTGCAAGTGTCTGGGCCACAGGCAGCACCACGTGGGACAGTAGCGGAGAAGGTACTTGGCAAACTGTGCGTCCCTGAGCAATGTTGATGCAACGCAGCGAGAAGACAGCCTCCTCGGATCCTTAGGGTGGGTCCAGCCAGGGGCAGACTGTCAAATGCCATCCCTCACCCCTTCCCTGCCACACCCTCCATTTGAGACAGAACCCTTAGGGAGGTGAATGGACAGGAGTAGCAAGCCCCTCTCTGTACACTCAGTCTGCCCCTTAGCCCACCTGCTCTGATTTCACAGCACCTGTGGCCCACCAAAGCCGCATTCTCTGCTCAGACTGTCCCCTGTGAGCTGGGCACTCTGCTCCACATACCTCTTCCCCTCTGTCAGCACAGTGCAGTTCCTCTAGCTCCAGTTATCCCTGTGTGTGGCTCCTGGACCAGCAGCGTTGGTATTGCCTGGGAGAGATGCAGATTCTCAGATACCATCCCAGAGCAGGTCATAACCTGCGTGTTAACAAGCCCCCAGGCAATGTGTATGCACGTCAGAGTGTGAGAAGCACAGCCTGGACCCCAGCAGCACTGCAGGAACTCTGGCTGCAGCAGGTGCCTCCCGTACCCCTAGGTGGGACCGAGAGCACCTATCCCAGAATGCACTGCCAGGACAACACCAGCTCCTGTGGTGGTAGTTTAGTCAGGTGGAGACGCTTCGGCCACGTTTCCTTTTTCTCCCTAACACACATGACCACCGGGTACTAGGTATGTGTGGAATTAGATACTCAAGGCCTAAACTACAGAGTGAATGTTTAGCTGAGTTCTGAAAAAAGTCGAAGCGTCTTCAGCTCCCCTGCACATCTGCTGCACTTAGAGTTTTGCGTATATCCTCAGAGTAGCTGGACAGGGAGGGGACAGGTAGCTATTCAGAGAAGTGGAAGAGGAGGTGGTAGGGTGGGGGCAGAACTCTGCTTGGGTCTTCAGAGCAATTTACAAATCTCTGCAGCTTAGATGCAACCTGTATGGAATGTGAAGGGCTCCTCCAACTAGGGAGCTGTGGATTCTAGAGATATTGGACGGAGGCTTGCAGCCCAGTCAATACTAAATCAATTAATTTAGACTTCCAAATAGTCCTGTCCACTCACCCAGGGCTAGAGACTCAGCTCCCAGGGTGGAGTCAAAACTGCTGATGCCACTCACCAATCAGCCCGCGGCATTGATTGAGCGCCCACTGTGGGCAGCAACCGTGCCAGGTCCTGCAGGGAGGGGGCGAGGGGAACAGCAAATCGATAAGCTTTTGGAACTAGGAAGGAGGACAGTGTCCAAAATGCTGCTCAACAGCCTGGAGAGAGGACTCTGTCCAGTAAATGTCTACGCGAACACTGTCTCAACAGATGAGTCTGCATGCTTTCCTTTGCCTTCTAGACGATTTAAAGGGGAAAAAAATGACATAATTCAAAGAATAGCCCTGTCTTGCTTCAGCAGCCCAAAGAGCCAGAGGGAATCTCAAATGGGGTGACCTACTCCTCTTGGGAGCCTCACGGCATCACCTGCCTCCACACCCCTTTTTGTGCTTTGGTTCCTTTTTGGCCCAAGGTCAGACATGAAATACTCACACACCAGAGGCCTTTCCCAGTTTGTTTTGAGGGGCAGGAGGAGGGTGTGCGGGCACCCCGACTGGGTGGGTGATGTCATCCAGGCCCTGTCACCGGCCCAAGTCCCTTGTTCACAACACAGGGTCTGTCCAGCGGAAAAGGATGGAGCAGAAGAGTACCAGGTAGGAGTCACGCAGAGGCTGAGAACAGTTGGGGTATGGGCTCCCCTGGAGCTCGGAACTGGCTGTGTGCACCTGACAGCACACTGACTTCCTGAGGCCGCATTCAGGTGCAGAGGGGCCGCACCCTTCGAGGACACGCTTTAGTGTCTTTGAGATGGGGATACAGGGAAGAGGTTATTCAAGGTATTGCAGATGAAAGAAAGATGGCTCCCAACGCCGGCCATCTGGCTGCCATGGCAGAAGGGGAGAGACACAGACCCGGGACCTCGTGCCTCTGGCCATCCAGCAGAGGTTTCCTTTGGGAGACCCGAACTGGTTCTCAGCCAACCCACTGGTGAGGAGGTGAGCTGAGCGCAGCCTCGCCTGGCCCAGGACTGCCCACAAGAGTTGTGGTCTAAAGAAATAGTGATTTTTTTTTTCAGGTCACAGAGTTTGGGGGTGGTTTACCTTATAGCAAATGCTAACAGACACACCATGTGGGAGGACAGGTCTTCTCGAAGATCTGAGAGTTGGAACCAGCTAATCCCAGTTGGAGAGCAGGTTGGGGAGAGAAGGAAGCTGGGGCCTTTTTCTCTCCATTTTCAGAGCTAGATGCCTTCAAGCCTTTCCCACTCTTCCTTCTCTGTCTCGATTCTCCTTTTTTTTCTCTTTTTATCCATCATGCTTCCAGCAGGGGCAGAAAGCAGACGTTCTCGCTCTTGACGCTGCACACCTGCTAAAGGGAGAGAGAGGATTAGCTGTGGTACAGCAGGCAGGGGAACAGGACACTGGATAATTAACCCATCCTCCCACCTATCCTGGCTCGCAACAAAAGAAGCTGGACAAATCGACCCAATGAAATTATCAGTGCTAATCTCCCAGCCCCTCCTTAACACTGTCCTTCTCCTGGCCAGCACCTGGCAGGGCCTGTTAAGCCATCACATCCTCCCCCTTCGTCCCCCAGCCCGTCCCCTCTCTCCTTTTCTCAAGTTGTTACCACACAGGCATCACGGAAGGAATCAAACAGGGACAGGTCCTATTGTTCAGCAAAGAGGCAAGAAAAAAATAATCAAAAAAGCAGGGGACTTAAAAAAGACCAGAATTATTTCTCAAATAGAATGGGGAAATCTAACATGCCTTATCACCGCGGAGAACAAGCGCTGTGCAAACGCCCAGGCCTCTGACTGGCATGCCGGTTGTTTTGAATAGACGCATGACATTGTCAAAGAACCTGCCATTGTGTTGCTGAAAGGCACTTGCAACATTGCATAAAAATCAGGCCTTCGTGTCACCCTCAGACTAGGCAAAGCTGCTGTTTTTTTCTTTCTTTCTTTTTGAAAGAAGAAAAAAGGAAAATAAGAAATGTCCCCAGAATAAAACCTTCAAAGCCAGGTAGATGTTATTTCTGAAAGGCATCGGAAACTGGGCACCCAAGCAAAGCCACAACTAAAGAGGTAAAGATGTTGGTGGGACCGCGGGGGAGTAGGAGGCGGGTGTGGGGTTATCACCGCCTTTGACATAAATGGACTTCTCCCAGGCTTGACTTGATCCCTCCTTCTAGATTCGGCCAACCCGCTTACTGCCAACTCCTCTCTTCTCAGTGACTTCTATATGGGGTGTTAAGTACTTTACACGTGTTGTTTTCTAAGCCCTCTATGGTGTTCTCATCCCTCTCACTTCTCAGTGTGGAAATGAAGTTTTGCATCCTGAGAATTCCCAAAGGATTGAAATTCATCTCCAGGGAATGTGCTTGTCTCCAGCCACCCTTGAACCACACTGGGGAACTCGTCCAGAGCTCTTTTCGAGAATTGAGTCTACCTTGCAAATGGCCTGCGGCTGTCACGGCGTGCCAGAGAAGCACACGCCTGCAAGAAAGGGACTTGATCCTCCTCCAGGTGGAACGGATTCTCTTCCACGCACCAGAGATGCTGGAACTTGGAAAAGCCATCAGGAAGGAGAAGTGTGACCTGTTCTGGTTGGTTGGTCATTGCACAGAGAGGCAACTTTTATAGTTTCCTAAAGTCTTACTGCAGAAAAGATGAAATTCAGGAGACTATGGAGAAGTTAAGAGATTTGTACACACACATAAAGACTGTACTGTGTTCTAATCGATTACTGTCCCTTATAGTTCCACAGATTCAACCTTTAAGAGGGAAGAATTTAACTCTAATATTGATTTGGCTCCCTGTGCATCCTTGGGGAGGGGGCAGGCTGGGAAGCCAGCTCTGGGTGGCAGTCTGACTGATGGATGCCCCCTAATTGCAAGCTTTGATTAGTTCAGCTGCTTCTGGGTTTCTGACTGTTAACAAATGACTCTTAGTCTCTGCCTGCTGATCTCTGGTAGAAGATGAGACGTTTCTTTGCACCTAAAAGCTGCTATAGCCTGCTGCCTTCCTCTTACAAAGTGGGGGGTACAGAGAAAAGATCTGGGGACTGGAAGGGCAGGTCTTGAGTGTCTTCCCAACTTACCACATGCTGTCGGGTTGTCCACTTAACTGCTTTAAGTCTTCGTTTCCTCATAGGTAAAATTTACTTTATTTTATTTATTTATTAATGCCCCACTTGTTCCAGAACGGATTTAAGGTGGCTTATCTGCAAAATGAAGGGATTAGACTAGATGATCCCTTCGAAGGTATCCTCCCAGCTCCAGCATGCTCTGACAGTCTTGTCTGCCACTTGACTTTGCAGAGTCTGCAGTTCAATTCCAAGTTAGAGGGATGCCAGCTGCCCCTCGAGTGTGAGTGATTCACAGTCACGGAGGGACTGTGGGGTTTACTGGGCGATGTGTGCTTTGTATTGCGGTGCCACTTTGTACTTAGGGTTTCACATCAGCAAACCAAAGTCCAGGTATTAATAAATTTCATTTTCACACACCTTTAATAGCAAAGAGTTTATATATTGGGACAACTTCCAAGCAGTTCCCTACAAATAGCAATTCTGCTTTAAATGCCTACCAAAATAATTTAGTCCCGTGGTGTCCATGTCCACCTCCTCCACTCCCCTTCCCCCAGCTCTGCCCATCACTCATGTGACAAAGGAGTTTGAAGTCCGAAAAATCCATCTGGGATACTGGGTTCTAAAAGAGACACTGAGAAATGGCAGTTTGTCCTGAGGAGGGTGATCATGGAAAGGAAATTCTGGAAGTGGGCCTTCTTGTGCTGTCTAGCTCAGAAGAGAAGACTTTCCAAGTCCACAGAGTTGCCATGATGAAGGGGGTCTTGGGGGTCACTGTGGAGCTGGCCATCAGTGGATGGGTGTGAGCTCAAAGTCCTGCCCCATCGGAGGCCGGGTGAGTATTGCACAGATGCTGCCAGAGGAATGTCCAATTTCCTGAACATCTACTGGGAAGGAGACTCTGCTATGGAGTGGAGAATACAAAAATGCAGAACTATTAACTCGGATTCTTCTGGTTATAAGCAACAGAAGCCAAAAGGAGATATTAGACAAAATATATGCGCTTAGTGTAAGGTGCAAGGATCACCTTTATATAAAAGTACAAAGAAGTTGCCAAAGCGAGCCAGTGTCGGGTTCTCAGTCACCAGGAAGGTTCTTATCTTTGCTCCCTTCTACATGGCTTTTTGCTCTTCTTTCTCCTTCTCTCGGGAGCCACTTTTCTCTGCCTCTCCTGCCTTCATAGTTGAAGACTATGAAGAGTTAGACCTATTGCAAGTCTAACTTCTTTCTGTCCCAGTTCCTCATGTTCCAGAAATGAGCACTAACTGGTCCAACGTGGATGAGTAGTCCAGGTACCCATCACCAACAGTATGGGCCCTGGAGGACCCCGATGTCACCCGTGGGGTGGACTCGAGTCAAAACACCAGAAAGAGGGGAGACTGGGAAATAAAGAAGATCTACTCCAAGAAGACCTTGGCACAGTCTTGAATTCAGGATTGCAGTCAGGAAGGGGTAGCAGCTATGTACACTGTGCACTCTGATGAGACTGACGATGGCACTTGCTGGGACAGAAAAATCTCATCCAGAGGATTCATGGGAAGGAGGAATTCTGACAGACAGAACCGACAGGCTTCATGGCAGAGAGCATTCCCAGTGGGCTGATTATCTTCTGTTGCTGTTGATGGTGGTCATGAATTTTTAATTCCACAAATAATATATTAGCTATTCTTACTTTGAAAAAAATGACCATCTCTTCATAGTTAGTCACGACATTTATCCTTGAGACTATGTCATACATTCATTTCTGCTATAAAATTAGATGTGATAGTTTTGCATATGTTAGCAAAAATGAATACGTACAACTTCCATTTTTCACTCAATACTTCCTGGAGAGCTAACTATAATAGTATGTATTAGAATTTACCCTATTCTTTTTAATGCATATTATTGTATTGTATGACTACAATACAATTTATTTTTTTAAAGATTTATTTATTTATGCATATAAGCACTGGGGTACAGACCAGAGGTGTGGGGGGGGGGGGGTGAGAGAATCCACCAGACAGAGTGGGGATCAGAACAGGCAGATCTACTGAAATACACTGCTGAGGGGAGCAGTTGGGGAGGCAGGTGAGGTCTGCTGTGCCATGTGGGTCAACTCCCCAGCCGGTGGCAGGGATCAAACTCATGTTGCAGTGGCTGCGGTTTGCTTCATAGTGCGTTTCTTAACCCACTGCGCCACCAGGGAGGGCCCTACAATTTATTTGATAATACAATTCATCTACTCCTCAACTGATAATAATCTTAGATGTTTTCCATTTTCATTTTAAAACAGTGGTATTATGGACATTTTTATACATACCTCTTTGTACAGTAGTCTGAATGCTTCTCTGGTGACAGCAAAGTGAAAATTGCTGAGCCATGGTTATGTACACTTGAAATCTATTGGCAATGGAAAAACTGGACTCCAAAGCAGCTGGCCTGTACTGCAACAACAGTGTTTGAGAGCATGTTTCATTACAGTCAAACTTTACAAATATTTGCCATTTTTCTGAATGAAAGTGGGTATCTCATTTTTGCTTTGATTTTCATTTCCCTGATTATGAGTGTGTTGGAGTCTTGAGTTTGCCTTCCTGGTCCATTCTCCATACTTCTCCATTCCTAGAAACCTAACGTGTAAGAACTGTATCCACAGGCTGTACTTTGTCTTCCCATTACATCAGTCGATCGAATAAGCTGGGGAGTTTATTCCCTCTTCTGTGTCTCTTATAGGCAGGTTCCAACGGTGAGTGCATCCTGGACCCAAAGCCACAGTTACTGTTAGACAGCCCTCTCCATATAATTCTCCCAAACTTCTGCTCTTTCTCTTGTATCTTCAGTCATGAAGTGGTAACAATTCCCCATTCATCAAGTCATTTATATCTCTGGCATTATTTTGCAACTTGTTTTATCAATTACCGAGAGGAAGTGTGGAAACAAACCCTGTATTTGTGGATTTTTCCCTTTTGATTTGTCCATTTTCACTTCCTGTATTTGAAATTATTATTAGTTACACAGGCATTTAAGATTATTAGGAACTGGCTTGACCCATTATATAAGAGCTTTTTATTTTTCCAGTAATATTTTACTCTTGAAATTTATTTTTTCTGACAGAAACACTGCACACTAACTTTCTTATGCTTATTCTTTACAGTTTACATCTTTTATTTTCAGCTTGTTTGTCTATATATGCAAATACTTTTAAACATTATACAGTTGGCTTTTTAATGCCTTTTTGGAGTGGAGGAGATACACGCTATTATAGATAACATAATATATATATTTAAAATTACTGGCCCAGGATATTGTACCATCCCTTACTTACTTGTTTAGTTCACCTTTATAAATACTTCCTTCCTATACTATCCTCACAATGCCTCATTTTATTCTCATTTCCTACTGGACCACAAGTGATAAAACCAGTGAGGTGGTCATCTACTCTGGTTTCTATTAACCTATAATGTCTTCTATTTCTGGCTCATATCTTCTGTCCACTCTTCTAGAGGGGGGGGGTGTTGTCTCTGTCTTGCTAGAGTGATTCCTTGACTTATAGTCAGTCTTCATCATATAGCCTTGAAGATAATAAGCTACTGTTAGATATATTGAAAATATCTTTTTCAAATACATGCTTTGCCTTTCAAACTCTGTCCACGGAATCTATGTGACAGCTAAGTTTGAATTTTGATATGATTATATTTATCAATCTTTTTATTCAATGTTAGGTATTAGCACAGTTTCTACGAATGGCCAGATAATAAATATTCTCAGTTTTATGAGTTATATGGTCTCTGTACAACTACTCAGTTCCACCACTGTAGAACAAAGCAGCCATTAACATACATAAACAGAGAATGTGGCTATGTACCAATATAACTTTTTTATCTATAAAAATAGATGGTAGGTCAACCCTGCTGTATATCTTTTGCTTATTTTTACCTATTTAAAAAGTTCCTCCTTATGAAAAAATGCTCAACTTCTCTTGTAATCAGAGAAATGCAAATCAAAAGCACTATGAGATACCACCTCACACCAGTGAGAACGGCACATATCAAAAAAAGTAGCAACAACAAATATTGGCGAGAATGTGGAGAAAAAGGAACTCTCTTACACTGCTGGTGGGAATGCAAGCTGGTCCAACCATTATGGAAAGCAGTATGGCGGTTCCTCAGTTTACTAAGAATGGAGCTTCCATATGATCCAGCAATCCCACTCCT
Organism: Galemys pyrenaicus; assembly: GCA_019455555.1. Classification (NCBI taxonomy): domain Eukaryota; kingdom Metazoa; phylum Chordata; class Mammalia; order Eulipotyphla; family Talpidae; genus Galemys; species Galemys pyrenaicus. The sequence goes on from JAGFMF010011443.1 coordinate 1,179,430, forward strand.
AGGAATATACCTAAAAGACACAAATACACTGATTCAAAGGAATACCTGCACCCCTATGTTTATAGCAGCACTCTTTACAACAGGTAAGACCTGTTTACAACCAAAAACAGGTCCAAAAAATGCCCAAAAACAGATGAGTGGATCGGGAAGCTGTGGTACATATACACGATGGAATACTATTCAGCAATCAAAAAAGAAAAACTAGATGCATTCATTGGAACATGGATGGAACTGGAAGGGATGACGCTCAGCAAAGTAAGTCAGAAGGCAAAAGAAAAATGCCCTAGGAGGAATATAAGGGAACCAAATAAGGATCAAGAAAGGAATAAGAACAATAATAATAATAATAATAATAACAATAAAGACACAAAAACCAAAAATGAAAAGACAAGGACAAATTGGGGACACTTGGTAGGGAGGGGGGAGGGAAAGGTTTGAGGGCTGACGGGAGCACGGGGGACTGAGGTGATGGTGCACTGGTGATATGGTGATGGGGAATACATGGGGATTACAATTGATGTCAAATATATATAAATTAAAGGGAAAATATATATATATATATATATATTTACACACCCATGAATCCACCACCCAAATCCAGTGATTGGGCACCTCTAGAAAAATAAATAAATAAATAAAATGTGCTATATAAATATAAATAAATAAATAAAAGAATAATGACATAAAAATAAAAATATATAGCCACAATTTTGGAGATTTAATAAAAAATTGATTATAAAAATAAAAAAAAGTTCCTATTTACTGTAACGTCATAGTCTGATACAATGCGTTTAGCGTAGGCTTTACTATCTGACAGGGTAAATCCCCTTTCTTTTTTCATTCTTTTATCTTGATTTTCTGGATACTTATTTTCAATAAGGACTTCAAAATTAGCTTATCAAGTCCCCTCAATTACCCAAGAAAAATCATATTGGGATCTTGATTAAGAGTTCATTAATTATTTATAGATCCATTTGAGGAAAATGGACATCTTTGCAGTATTGAATCTTCTTTATCAGAAGCACGGTAAATGTCTGCATTTTTTCAGGTTTCCTTTTATGATTGGATTGCATGTAATATTCTTCAGAGAAAAAAGACTGACTTCACTTTTTCTGCTAACTGTGTCAGAGTAGTCCCAGACTGATTGCACGCACTATCTCAAACCTTCCTTCCCAATTTCTAGAACCCTCTAGGAAATCACCACCAACTTAGCTGATGTAAAAAAAGGAGACTTTATTATTCTTGGATCATTCTGGCCTCTAAGAAACCATTCTCTTTGTTACATACAGCTCCAAGTCACGGGGGCAAATACTCCCTTTTATATTCAGCGTGTTGGGAATCATGGAAGACCTGGATCTAGGTAGTGAGAATGACGTGGCCATGCATGTAGTATCATCCAGCTAAACACAGTGGCTGAAAGCCTTCCAGCAGATCTTTAATGAGTGATTCCCATAAGCCAGGGACCGTGTTAGTTGCTAGGGCACAGAGAGAACTATCAGTCTGTGGACGGTAAGCTTGCAGTCTGCACTGGGGGCGGGGCTGGAGGTCACAGGCAACGAGAGATGGGAGATGACAGAGGAGGAAGCTCAGCCCACTAGGGATCCAGCAAAGCTCTCTGGAGAGGATGATGCCTACCTAGGCTGAATCTTGATGAAAAAGGAAGATTAAACTTAGAAAAGAGGGGCCCCTCTGGTGGCATAGAGGTTAACTTTAAGTTTCAATGATATCACTCCTAAGGCCTGAGTTTGATGCCCAGCCAGGGAGGGGACCCACATGACACAGCAGACCTCCCCTGTCTCACCCTCAGCAGTGTATTTCAGTAGATCTGCCTGTTCTGCTCCCCGCTCTGTCTCTGGTGAGTCTTCTCACCCCCCCGCACCTCTGGCCTGCACCCCAGCTCTTCTATGCAAACATAAATACATCTTTACAAAAATAAGTAAACTAAGGAAAGAAAAGAGGGGAAAGCTCCAGGAAGGAGAGCCCCACATAAGGGCATTGAGAAGTGGAACCTGGGTTTTGCTGCACAGAAATCAGAAGTATAACCAAAACCAGAGCACGATGCAGAAAAAGGCAGAAGATGTGGCTCGGGAGATAAGCAGGGGTCACAGAGTGCCCTGTCCAGGGCTCTACCAGGCAAGTTATTTTGTTTCCCTTGTAAGTAGTTGGGAGTGATTGAGTTTTTCTTGGACCCTGGCAGTGGACTTGTCAGAGATGTTTATGAGATCACTCACTGGATAAGTATGGAGGATGGATTGCATGGTTGTGAGACAAAAACCAAGGAGACCATTGAGAGAGGATCCAGCAGTCCAGTTCAGATAAGACAAGGTCGACCTGAACTAAGATGGGAGGAAGACGCCACGCCCCCGACCAGCTGTGGCACGTGGTTAACAGCACAGGGTCCAGAGCTGGTAGACCCATCTCTGCTGGGATGCAGGCAAGACTTAGTTTTCTGCTCCTGCTCATCTCTAACATAGAGATAACTGACTTTATTAATGTATGTGAAGACCAAATGAGATAGAAGAGGCTGACACAGCAGATGCTCAACAAGCAGTAACCGAGGGGGTCGAGGGGAAGTTGGCATGGTGGCAGAAGTCACTGCCAGATGCATTGTGCTTGTGCAAAGACCGAGTCTACTGAGTCTTACTTTTATCTCAAAGGGCAGGGAAAGGGAGCTGCAAGTAGCTGCCTTGGAGAGGGAAAGTAAAGAGAAAAGTTTTGGTAGAACGATGGAAGGAAAAGAATTTTCTTTAGGTCAACCAATAATAATCTTGGCTTATAGGGAGTCAGCAGGTTTTGGAATAGTGAGTGGCTGTAGTTTCTGGTGAAAGACAGGATCTATCATGTCCATGGTTCTGCAGATAACAGGTGGTCCCAGACTGGTGGGAGGGAGGAAAAGTAATGGCCCTCTTTTCTGTGAACCACAGGGACCAGGAGAGCCAGGTCAGTGAGGCAGTGTGGAAGTCGGGGAACAGGATATAGGAGTTAGGCTGGACCAAGAAGAAACAGGAAATTTGTCTCAGAAAACCAGGATTTGTGTTTTGGTCCTGCCACAATGATCTGTTATGTTTCCTTGAACACTCATACATGCTCCGTGCCTCAGTTTCCTCCTTCGCAGAAAGGGAGTGATAAATAATAACATAATGATAGGTAACAGCTTTCTTTACATCGTTGTACTCTTCAAAAGAGATGGTAGAGGTAGAAACACCATTAACTATAAAACGGTGTTTAAGTGTTCATTATTATTTTGCTAAGTGAAGGTGGGCCCGGGGGCAAGGACAGTGTCTGGAAGCTGCTCCACACCACGGCCCAGCAAGCCTCAAGTCCAGGAAAGAATTCAATTATTGCAGCGTGTAATTTTCTGTTTGCAAAGCTCATATTGTGTATGTAATTGAATCAGAATAAAGAGATCCAAGGGCTGTGGGCTTGGGATAAAGCTTTGGAGCTGGACTCCAGTGAAGCCTAGCTAGAGGGGGCTAGCAGGGGGAGGGGTACAGAAGGGGGCAGGACATGGAGAGGAGAGGGCCAGGCTGGCCCTGGGGGCTGCTCCTCCTTCTGCTTGGTTCCCCAAGTCCTGTTTCCCTAGAGACCCAGAGGCTCCATGCCTTGGAAGGTGGCTCGAGGTGTCACTCACCCTTGCCTCGACAGCTCTCGCTCTCTCTGGCTGTGTGAGAAGGCCATGCTGCTCTGTTCTGGAGACTTCTTCCTGAGCCAGTTCAGCTCCTCCTTTTGTGCTCTCCTCACTGCCCACTGCTTGTTCCAGGGCACTGAAAACCCAGAAGGCACGTCAGAAAAAAAGCCAGGGGTCAGGCAGGCGCCCAGGCTGGGCAGCTACCGTCTTGGTTTGCTCAGGGCTGTCCCGGTTTTAATGCCCAGGGAAACACCTCAAGTATGCACACACTGGGGGCCTGGCCCCCCTAATTTGGTGGAATCGGATTTCAGAACAATGAACTGAGACAGAGCACCAGGGAGGGTCCTCGGGAATCCAAATGGCCTTCTGGAGGATGTGGTCTGCCAATGTTCTCGCCAAGGCCAGGAGGGGACACCCCTCCCCAAAATGGAGGTGGACACAGCTGTCGGGGACTCTTCCAAAGTCTGTACTGCCGGAAGGACAGCAAGGGAAAGGAGGGCGGGTGGGAGTATCTCCTGGCTCTCTGCACCCCTCTGTCCCCAAGGCCTGGCTCCTTGTCCCGCCTGCTCCTAATGGTCTTTGCATGCGCCAACACTCTGGTACCTCTTCCCCCAGCCTTGCACCCCCTCTCTATCTGCTCTGCCAGCCTACTCTAGCCTTTCTATTCCTCTCCAATCCAGGGGGAAGTGAGTGGGATCTGGCAATGGGTCCAAGCCAGGGAGACTAAGAGATTGAATTCCAGCAAAGAGCCAAGAGCAGGTCGGAGTCCAGCTGCCTGGTGACATTTCCTGAGCACTAACAAATCCGACTCCAAGACAAACAGCAGGCAGCACGAGGAGAGGAGAGAGCCTGGCGGCTAGAGGAGGGGGAGGCTGCAGAGAGGGAAGGAAATGGGACTGGAAGAAAGACAAAGTGAGAAAAAAAAAAAAAAAAAAAAACGCAGCACACCCAACCCAGTGGCCCAGAATCTCTCCCACTCTGCAGATTCAGAAACACTTATTAATAGCCAGCAAAAGGCAAAGAGGAAGTGTCTCATTGTCTGCCGCTGTCATTCCTCACTCTGACGAGCACTTAAAATGTCAAGACCCCTTTCAGCAGCTATGCACAAGCAATCAGGCCCTCTCATCGGTCACCGCGATTTCGCAGCCGCTGTCTCTCAGTCCTTAGGACGTATTGCCACGCTGTGTTTGGAGACAAGGCAGGTGCCAGCGCATAAACAAGCAGGGGCAGTCTGTGTGGACCGTTCCCAGAGACAGGAGCAGGCTGGGTGGGAGGGAGAAAGCGGATCCCGCCCAGCCCACCCGAGAAGTGGGAGGCAAGGTCACGCGCGGACTTCCGGAGGCTCCAGATCAGGGGCAGGGCTGCAAGTGGGACGTTTACCTTGCTCTAGAAGGTAGACTCTGTCAGCTGTCCTGGAAAGGGCATTACATGGAACTTTTAGACAAGGAAGGATTGTTTTCTAGAGATGGAGGTTCTGGCTGATCAGGGCCTCTTTTTGAGGGCTTAATAAGACAAATGGTCAGGACCCGTGGCAGGTAAGATTTACAAGGGAGAGAAAAAAAGAATCCCTGAATCACAGTAGCAGTTATGAAGCCGACCGGGGTGAGAGAATCACTTTCCCTGTGATATTTACCTGCTGTTATGATCCTTCCCTCTAACATGCTTGCGTGGGGCCTTGGGGGTGGCTGGGGAGAGAACAGAGGAGGGGATGGCGGAGACTCCAGGCTCTCTCCAGCTGCTGTGGTCTTACTGAATTAGTTGCTGGGGCTGCCGTCTAAGTACTACGGTGGGGTGAAACAGAAAATTATGTTCTCACAGTTCTGGAATCTAGAAGTCCAAGGTCGAGGTGTCCACAGAGTTGGTTCCCTGAAGACTGGGAGGGAGCATTTTTTCCTAATCTCTTGATTAGTTTCTGGTCGTTGCTGACAGTCTTTGTTTTTCTACCCACCCCGACCCCGAGTCTCCAAATGGCATCTGCACTCCCACTGTCTGTGGCCAAATTCCCCCCTTTTATAACAACACCAGTCCTACTGGAGTAGGGACCCACCCTAATTCTGGACAACCTCACTAACTGATGACATCTGCAGTCACCCCATTTCTAAACAAGATCTCATGCTGAGGTTCTGGGGCTGAGTGCGTCAACATAGAGATCCCAGGTGACCCAACTAACCTACAATACTGATCAATGAGAAAGAGAGAAAAAAAGTCAAGGCGGTGACCCAGGAAGCAGGTGCTAGAGAAAGATTCTACATCTGGTTGCCAAGATTCACAAAGATACAGCTGTGTTCCTTGTTTCTGATGGAGGTGTCAAGATCTGCTTCTCAAACTCAGATCTTTTCTGTACCCCTCCCTTAACTCCCCAAGGCTGCAGATCTTGCCCTAAGACTGCCCGCCTGTGTCTATGTAGTTGTCTTTTTTTGCTTAAACAACCTGCCCTACCACTGCCCGCCTGTGTCTATGCAGACACAAAATAAATAAATAAGTAAATAAATAAGTAACTCCACGAGGCAGCTGCTCCAGTTATAGCTGCAGGGAGTGCAGGGTCTTCCCAGCTTCAGGGACCAGTGGTCCCCAAAGCATTCTCACCACTAGCAAGCCCAGAAGCAGGACGGGAACATGGTGCATCTGTTCACCTGTGAAAAGAGAGAGAAAGGTACAATGATTTCAGGTTGTGCTTTCTGCTGACCTGACTCTGACACAGCCTGGGGATCTGGTTAATGTTCAAAGAAAAATTACCCTGTTGTTCAACATTCGCCATAATGTCCACCCAATTCAATTAGTTAATAGAATCATAAAATGTCAGTGCTCGAAGTGTAGAGATAATTCAATGTAAGCACCTCATTTTTTAGATGAAGAAAGCAATGCAGACAAAAGCAAAGAATGGCCCCGCATGCAGCCAGTGTCCTGTGTGGGCACTCGGGCCGAGGGCTCCTGGCTCCTTGTTTGGTGAATGTTTCCAAAGCCCTGGCTGCCCACGCACAGGGCAAGGTTTGCTGTTGGCTTGAGGACTGAGCCCCACCCTCGGAGACCCAACTGTCTGGAGGGAGGAGCCCGGTCCACCGCCCTGTCACCTTCGTGGGGAGTGCCTGCTGTGGCCCTTGTCCGAACTGCCCGTTGGCCCTCGCGCCTGGAACAGTGGCCGCCGAGTCGCTGATGTGCACAGGGCCGACCTGGCCTCACTGGCTCTGCCTCAAGGAACTGAGCTCACAAGCTGGGCAAGCTCCCCACAGCCCGACCCGGCCTCACTGCTCTCTGTGGAAAGCGCCAGTCCCTCCAGCCTCAGCCATCACACCCTGGGCAAGGCGACAGGTGTGTGTGCTCGAGGTGGCGTGAAGGTCGGCCCAAGGCAGTGGGCCCAGCTCTGCTGTCTGTAGCTCCCTCAAGCCCCTCTTCACCACCCCGGACTTGTGCACGCTGGCAGCTTCTACTCTGCACCATCCTGAGCCTCGGGGCCTGGCAGCCAGTCATCCTGGGCCGGGCCAGGAGAGCAGACCCACGACAAGCATCTTCACAGACTGTCTGACTCCCAGGCTCCTCTGCGTGCACGTGCATATCAGAGGGTGGGGGAGGGGGGCTGAAACAGGAGGCAGGCTGACTCCTCGTAGGTCCCAGTGGAGACTGGGGGTAACTGGACCTCCTCCCCTGATTTGAAAGGGAAGGAATCACCGAGGTAACAGGGCTGAGCTTCAGAAGGGGGTGTCATCGAGATGGGGACTTAGAACCAAACAGGCGCAGCAGCATCGTTTAGCGATAGCCATGGTAACAGACACCGCTGGAATTGTCACCAGCAAGGGGTCTGCTCCCGAGGCTCCAGAAATGCATGCCATGCTGCACCGTTTTTCATTCCTCTTTGTTGCTACTGCTGCATATGCTCGGGGGTGCGGTCATGGACACAGCAAACCCCAATGCTGGACAGAGCTGTGCAAATGCGCCCTGACATTCTCACCCACATCCAGACTCCTCTTCCCCCGCACTCCCCACACACCTGCTCACAGGCTCCATGTGCACTGTGTAATCACACCCACCCCAGCACAAAGACACATTCTGTGCTCGCATATTCACGAATATACAAATATAGGCACGTGCGTCTGCTCATTTCTGCACCAACTAAAAGTGCAGGTGACCATCGTCAGGAGAGTTTGGAATCCGAAACCCGGGGCACCTAAGCTTTCTGCAGGCGCGCTAAACGTGTCTACGCATGCGCAGACTCGGTTTCACCCGATGTCTTTCCTGCACGTTTACATTCTTGCTCGCAGCCAAGTATGTGGCTATCTGGGCTTGGTGATGTCTTCACACCCAGCCTCTCACAGAGCAGCGGCAACACGCTGGCAAGGTCAAGCGCATGAGTGACGCATGTCTCCTACTTGACATGCCTGAGGAGCCCCGCATTTGCATTAGCGTCTGCTCCTGCAGATGTATGCACTGGACCACAGGAAAGCATGCTGGTTCACCTTCCCTGTGTGCACGGACGGAGTGGCTTCTCGGGGCTCTGAGGGCTTGCTGGTGCCTACACCCACCAACCCAACTGACCGGGGGGCTGGCAAAGCACCCACAGAATTGTGCTCATGCCTGTAGTTCCGCCCTCACTCTCACTGCCCTTCCCTGGTGCTCTCTGGACTTGAGCAAAGCCCACCGAATGGGGGTCTTTACCCCAGGCCACCCAGGCCAGGTGCGGGAGGAGCACAGGCAGTCACAGACTCGGCTCGGCAGCCTTTGGGGTCCACAGCAGGCAACACCAGCCCGCAACGTACTGCCAGAGCAAGTGGTGGGTTTCAAACAAAAATTGCTCAAGTCGCCCAAGGAAGCAGAAAAATCAAAGCCTCATCATTTAAAATCCCCACACAACAGAAGGAGAAATAAACACAGAGGCTCAGAAAAGGCTGGGGCACCCCCCACGCCTCCCTCCTTCCCTGGAAAAAAAAAAGACAAACCAGAAACAAATCTGGACAGAAAGGAGAGATGGTGGAATGAACAGCTCTGGGCTTGCTTCCCCCCGCCCCCCAGCTCCCGCCCCCGGACTGTAAGCTGACGCACAAGACAGGAAAAGGCATTCTCCAGAGCTGGTCTGAGGGGGGGCTGGGTGTGGGGTCACACCCTGGGCGGTGGGGTGAAAGGTCACAGGTTGGGAGGGAAGCAGACCCACAGCTGAGACCAGGGCGGGACCTTGTACAGGGCATCTGGACTAACCTGTAGAGCAGGCCCCTAAGGCCCGCCCAAGCCTGGCTGTGAGGAACAAATGAAGTGCCATAAAATCACGTGGTAATTCTAATGTGTCTAGCAAATGACCACAGAGAGACCTCAGGGTTCTAGAACGAGAGAAGGTTCAGATGCCTGCCTTCTGTTACATGAAATGCCCATCACACCCCCAGAGTGTCACCGATGCTGCCTTTCTTGGGGGAAGGGTGATGCCCAAGAAGAAAGCGAGAGTCCACATTGCTGGCTCCTGTGTCCACACATCTGACCACTGGACAACCAGGGCTCAAGCCTGCTGTCCTATCCATCCCAGGGACACTGGGACCAGGGAGAAGAGGGCAGGAGAGGCCAAGTGCCGGCTCGCACAAAAAGGGTCTTGGAAACCACGCAGGAATGGGGTCGCTCGCGTGGAGAACGTGTCTGCAGCCACCGATGCAGGTCCACGGGCGAGACTCAACAGGCAATGAGCAGCCACACCTGTGCGCCAGCAGAACCTGCAGCTCAGTGCAAACACTGACCCCTCCACAGACCGTCCTTACACACCTTCCTACATGCACACACGTGTGCAACAACCACTGCTCTTTGCTCTACACATTCATAGCACTCGGTGCCAGTCTCTGCAACAGCACACTCAAACTCTCTGTGACTTTTCTGGCCGTTCCCCCTCTTTAGGACGTGAGCTCTCTGAGGGCATGAGTTCACCCATCCAGCTCCTAATTTTAACTGCAGTGCCTAACAAATGGGGTGACCGACATCTCCATTTGCCTGGGACCGAATGCCTGTCCCTGACAATGGACTGCAGGTCTACGAGTGACAGTAGGGGACCCTGCGTGGCACACGGTAAGTGTCTAGCAAAGAGCTATTATGCAAATACTGCAATAAGGAAGGGACCCAGGAAAGTGACAGGATGATCAAAGGGATGAAGGTGATTCTAAGGAGCGCCCTCTGCAGACTCACTGAATCTGAGATTGTACTGGCCTGAGAAAGAAGATTAAAAGGAGATATGACCCAAATCTATAACATCGGGAGCTGAAAAGACAAGACGCTTTAAGAATTTTTGACTATGTTTCGGTTTACGGAGCCATAAGGGAGAAGCCAGAGTGTTTGGGGCTATATACCACTTTTTTTTTTTAAGGTTTATTTTTTTAGATGTGCTCAAAGATGATTTCTTCAAATCCCTCTTTACAGACCCCTGGATTGGAAAGCTCAGGTGCTGAATAACAGTTGCCTTTCATCTCAGAAATATTATCATAACAGTACTAAAAGGAATTTTCAAGAAGAAAAATAAATCACTCCAGTTGACCAAACCCAGCCTTACAATTAATTTTCTTATTGTGCATTCTCTCTTAGCGGTTGCCTAGAGTTTTGCACAAACATAAGCAAAATGAACGAGTGTATACCACAGATCGTGTGGAAAGCATTTTCTCCATTATTCTAGTCTCTATAGTTATTCCTTTTATTTTATCTTCTAAAGATTTTTTATTCATGCATACAAGAGCTGGGGTACAGGTCAGAGGCGGAGGGTGAGAGGATTCACCAGAGACAGAGCGGGGAGCAGAACAGGCAGATTGAAATACACTGCTGAGGGGAGCAGCGGATGAGGCAGGAGAGGTCTGCCATGCTATGTTGGATCCCCTCCCTGGCCGGGTATCGAACCTGCACTGAGGTGACTGCGAAAGCTCCACAGTGTGGCGCTCAACCCCTTGTGCCACCAGCGGGGCCCCTAGTTATTCTTTTTAATGGCGATAGTTACAATAGCCTGTAATTGACTCCACAATTCTCTTACTGGTGGCACTTAGATTTAGTTTCCTACTAATGAAGATGACCCTGCAATGAATATCTGTGTTCACATTTCCTGTTCCTTCTTCTGTAATATTTCCTTAGGATAAATTCCTACTACTTAGATTGCTAGCTCAAGGGACAGAATGATATTTATTACTCACTCATAGGTTCACCAAATATTTATCAAGCACCAGACACAGAGATGGATGAGCTAGTTTCTGCCATCCTCAGGTTCACAGGCCAGTGGGGACCCACTGCATAAGTGATAGTTTGTAAGAGCTGCGATCTTGGTAGAGGCTGAGCTACAGGGCTCTAGGGAATTGTTTCTAAGTGAGTGGAAGAAGGGGAGGAATCGGGACAGAATTTACTTGCGAGTTACTTGCAAAGAAAATCATAGGAAATGTCAACCTGGTGGAGAAGGCAAGGCAGGGAAGGAAATTCTGCACAGGGCAGATAGGAATACTGAAGACAGCACAAGAAAACAAGCTGTTTCCCAGGACTTTCCAGTGGCTTGATAATATCAGGGCATGGACCTTCTGGGAGAGGGTTTCCAGAAGCTGATGAGGAGAGATGAGCCTGAACAGACAGGTGGGGAAGCCTGGAATGTGTAGTGTGGGGCTGAGGTAAGGGAGCGTCTGTAAGGGGTTAAAACAGATTCTTGACACATTGTTCTAATTTTTTTCTAAATTATACATATTTACAAGAAAACTGAGAGTTTTTGCTGTGGTTGTTCTCATTCCCCTTGGAATTCCGTGGGGCTCTAGCCCCTCAGATGAGGGTGGGGCAGCACAGGAGGAAGCAAATGGACAGTGGCCTGAGGCCTTCCCCAGTGGAGATGAGCATTATCTGAGCGGTAGGAGATCATTCATGAAAGAGTTGATGAATCTCCCAGGATTAGAAGCAAAGGGGAGGGGGCACAATTACAATGGAATTTGTAACTCCTGCTGTCTCCCACAAAAGCCAGGCTAACAAAAAGTCTCCCCAAGGCCCTTTAAGCATCCCTAGTCTGCTTATCCTTCTGCAGAACCTTCCTCTGGGTAGTGTGGCTTGGTCACGTCAGGTAGAAGCATAGGATTCCTACCTCCCCCATCCTGCGGTCACTGTCCCAAACATCACTGGACCTTGCATGTGTCCCTTTTGTGCACTGTCAACTGGCTGAATTGCTGTGTCTCTCTCAGTAGCAGTGGACACCTTCCTAAATGAAGCATTGCTCATCTTCCTGGTTCCCAGCTCCTCCCCAGAGCATAATACCTGCAGGTGCCATCAGCTAGTGTTAAGTTTACCGAATTAGTATTTGGTCATGTGACAAACCATGTGGCAGGGACAAAAGGGACACAGGACAACACTCAGCTACCAAGGACCAGCACTGGCATTTCCTGGGATGCAAAGTGGAACAGTAGCCCTGTGAGGAGTTCTGGCATTTATTTGGCCCCTTTTCTCTGGCCTGCATCTGTCTCTGCCTCCCATTATTCTTCCCCCCATGTTCCAAAGGCATAACTGGGCACCCACCCCAGGAACCCCAGGTTGCTGCCTGCTCCCCTTCCTTTCTGCTCCCAGGCTGGAGCTGGGGGAAGCAGAGCCGCTGGAAAAGCATTTCTCCACCCGACTCTAACTCCTGAACCCTTATTAAATTCAGGGCTGATCGGGCCGTGTGAGCAATCCTGGGCCACCTACTGCCTGAACAATTTCTTTTCTTTTTCTTCCCCTGGTAACTTATAGCTGCTTGTTCCTTCCGAGTCTCCGAGTCGCCTGTCCCCTTTGCTTCCTCCTGTTCACAGACAGCTGATCCGGAGGCTTTCTCACTGCTCGACCCCGGAAGCATAGATCTGGAAGGAAGGCCAAGCCCCAGGTCAGCTCCTTTGGGGTCCATAGTCTTCTCCCTGGGAGGCACTGCTGTGGAAATGACAGCGGGGCTGGGAGGGGACATAGAGGTGGGGGGAGGGACATGAAGCACAGAGAGACCAAGCAATGTGGGGAGGTTTCTAGAAAAAGGAGACAAAGACTCAGAAGGAGAAGTCCCAGATAAAAGAGTGCAGATGGAGAGAGGCAGCGACACGGGAGGTAAGAGAAGTGTAAAATACGGATGCTGGAGAAGGCGTAAGAGGAGGCAGGAAGATGAAGCGGGGACCCCAGAGAGCCGAACTGCTGCAAAAAACAATTTGCACACTTGAAAATTTGCTACCCCTTGTCATCTTCCAAAGAGAGAAAGCACCTTGGAAACCAAGGGGCCCCGAGTCCCTGTGATTTTAAGTATCAGTCACAGCACCCGGCGCTGGGCAGGTCCTCAAGAAGCTGTGTGCGCACCCACACTCATGCTCACACGCACGTGCCCCAGGCACAAGCCTGCGGACAGCTGGGGGTCAGCCCCACCTCTAGTGGGGTCCCACCTATGGGGTGCTGGCTGCAGGACCCCAGTCAGTGGACAGGCGCCTGGCCCCAGGCAAGTGAGGCAACTATCAAGCTGGACACCGTGAGCGCGGGCCCTCCGCAAAGGGCCTGGAAAGGTCACTTGGCGCCGAGGAGCATCTGCTCTCACCCCTGTTCACGGCCCCAGCTCCACCCGCTGTCATGATGCGCATGGAAACTGGCAAAAGCCAGACACGGGAGCATTTTGCAAACTGTAAAGTGTCCCAGAAAGAGATTGTGACCTTCCCGGGCAGCTCACAGAAGGGCCGGAGAACGAGGAGCTGCCTGGCCACGAGTCACATGTGACGGAGGGACTTTCCCAGTTCATACTCGAGCCGGGCTCTCAGCGCGTGTCCCGGGGCAAGGTGGCTCCTCCTCGCCTCTGGCCTCTGCGCATGCGCCTTTCTGCCTGACGGTCTCTGCACGTCGGCTCTGCCGGCCTAACCCCCACTCTGCCTTCCGGTCTCGTTTCCATGTCACTCCTTCCAGGAAGCCTTTAGAGAACCTCCACATGTTAGCTTAGGTTTCTGATGCATGCTCGAATGGAACTTTGTGCTCCTAGAAGAGTGTGTGTGTGTGTGTGTGTGTGTGAGAGAGAGAGAGAGCGAAAGAGAGAGCGAGAGAGACTGAGAAGCCCCCTTGTCACCTTAGAGCGGCCCGAGTCCCCCACAGCACTGACCGTAGCCCACTCCACGGTCCGCAGACCACAGAGCAGAAGTGCCAGGGCTGGGTGTGGGTGTTCTACTGCCTGCCCACCAACTGCCACTCTCTTCAAACTCTTGGGGAGAAGCCACGGGAGTCTGAAGCATTTCCTGGGTCACTGCCTAACAATTGGTAAGGGCGGCCTTCCTTCCCCACCCTCGTCTCTCGCTGAGTAAGCTCAGAACCCCCGCTCCCCCGCACCAGCGACAAGCATCGCCGCATTCAGCAGGAGTCTGTTGCTATGGTGCGGGTACACGCCTGCGGGCAGCGCAGAGCCACCTTCCCAGCCTGGAGGTGGAGGCTGCAGGCATCCGGGCAGTACTCGCTGTGCTTCTCACCCCATCCGGAGGATGTCCGCCCCGCGCAGGAGGTGGAAGAGGATGCTGGGGAGGTCTGGCCGGGCCCAGGTCTGCAGAACCTGCCTTTGTGGGGTCCACCTCGCTTTTCCCAAATGAGGCTCTCTTTTCTCCTGGAAACAGGCTGTTTAAGTAGGGACCAGGGAGCAGCCCCTCATCTGATTCAATCTCTGCAGTGTCACCTTCCCAGAAGCCTCTCTGCCCACTCTGCTGACAGTGGCTCCCCTCACTTCCCCATCACACTCAGTGGTGACATCTGCCTTACCCTTTTTGTACATCTAGTGTCTGGCTTCCTCGTTAGAACAACGCTGGAGGGAGGCAGGGGTTTTGTTTCTACTGTGCTGGCTCTTCCTGACCTCTGAACATGGCACCTCCAGACTCTCAGATGACCAGATGCATGTTGGGTGTGGCCACTGCAGGCATCAGGGGGCGCTGAGGAGCTGCAGTGGGGGGTAGAGAAGGTGGCCTTTCTTCCTGCTCCCTTTCTGCTCTGACACCACGGGGCACCTGGCAGGAGCAGAGGGTCCCCCCTCCAGGCTACAGCTCCCACGTGATGCCCACACTCATGGCTTCAGTAATTCCTCCTCTGCCTGTTCATGGTTTTAGAACCTCACTGAGTCTGCCCTCTGTGACTAGCCCCTCCATTAAAGCCCCTTTGTCTAAACTAACTGGGGTGGAAAACACCCCCACTGAGACTCTGTTGTACAAATGAGGCTCAGCACAGCAGATATGGCTGGAAGAACGAACCAACAAATGGCACTTGCTCCTGGCAGAGCCTCCCTGGGGAGCCCCAGTTGCTCTGGAAAGTTAGGGTGGGAGGCAAAAGGAAGTTCAAGGGAGACCTAATGCTCTCTCAATAGGACAATGCCAAACCCTCCCCAGATCAAGAGCAGCGCCCATACTTGCAAAGGTTAGAAGTCAGAACATTTCAGGGTTTCTGGCTGTGGCCTGTTCTTAAAACTTCCTGGCAGAAATATCTTCCTACTGTCTAACCCAAATCCCTTCTATTGTAGTCAGAAACTTCTTGATCTGAAGTTCTAGGTTGCCTCTCTCTGCTAATACCCTAGGAAATCACGCCACATCAGCATGTGGTATTCTTGTATCCCAAGGCAGTAAGTGGGGAGTGCAAGGGACACAGGATTTGAGTCTAGGAGAACAGAGTATTGGTTCTGACACATTATGCTGAGGACTTCAGGCAACTCATCTCACCTCTAAGTACCATTTTGGCATCTGTAAGAGAGAAATAACAGAGAGCCCTGTCCAGTCTGCTTCCTGCCCTGCATTTGTGAACAGCAAGTGAAAAGAAGGTGGATGTGGAAATGCTTCCTGCATCTACATCATTTTCTTCAGAATATTTAATCCCAGGGTCTGGATCTTAGAGGTCTCCCTTTTATAAGTTCACCTGAAAAGGTACCAAAATTTGCAAGTGTCTTTTCCTGGTATTGACATATTTGGGGTGCAGGAGTGGGGTCCAGGTGGGTTTCTGTCCCAGGAGCGTATTATACTTGTGGCCCATCTGAGCAGGGTGGGGAAATGGCAGCTTGGTCAGCAGGGGCCTTGGTGAGGCCATTTCATTTCCTGCGAGGATGCCACTGCTGCCGCCTACGTGGCTGTGCTGGAGGAGAGGTGCTACCCTGTATTGACAACACAGAACGCCGACACTCCACGCCCTCGCTGGGGAACACGCTGGCGCTGTCTGCTGCTGGCTGTCACGAAAAGCCCAGAGCAAGAAATAATATTCATAGAGGATTATCGGAAGGACACGCGGCCCATCTATTCCTCTAGATATTCTAGATTTTTATCCCTGGATCAAGTCAGATGATCAGAGAGCTGTGTATCTTGACCAAATGGTTTTGGCTCCTTCTGGAAGTAGATTTACTGACGTACTGTTTTAACTTTGCACTGAAGAGATGCTTTCAGAAAAAGCAGTGAGTTTAACTATTGCATTCAATGGAAAAATGGTATTTTAAAAATTGCCTCTTAGATCTCTGTATTCTTTTGTGAAATCCCACATGAGAAATTCCCTCAGCTTCAGCTTCTCCAGGGAAATGGTATCACTTTTACTAGTGGACAATGCCAAATCTGCCACAGAGGGCTTCCCTTCTGTCTTTCGTTGCTAGGGAGCTCAGGCTATATGGTATGAGTTTCTGTTCCAGCTTTTCCTAGGGCTCATATTCCCATTCCTCCTCTATTTCAGTTCATCTCATCATCTGTCTATATTTCTGTCTTATTGTCATGTGTCATTATTACAAACTATTTCAATTCCTTTTTGTAACTCTGCCAAAAAGAAAAAAGAGACTGGTGGCTCCAAATATTAGCAAAGGATGGCAAAGTGACTTGAGCAGAGCAGACAGAACGACAAGCATGTGTCTGTTTGCATGGAACTTACATTCATGATACATGTTATGGTTATGTTACATATACGTGATGGGCACTCACACACATGTCATTATTAACTCTTCATGCAGCCATCGCGACTTTCTCACCATTTGGTACTAACCCTGGGGATAAAAAGCAAAGAGTATTCATTGATTTAATAATGAGTTATTTGGTCTTGCCAAGTGACAGAAACAGTGGTGAACAATATGACTATAGTCGGGAGAATTTAAGACGGCAGAGAAGACAGATGATCTAACCAAAGGTACCATCGAAGAATGGTATGGGGAAGGATGTGTCTGTGGAGGAATACTGGGATGGGGTCACCTCACATGAGGGTGTTCCTCATCCAGAGCCTGAGGGGCCTGTCTAGGGAAGAGATGCTCACACTGATATTGGAGAAGGATGAGGAGTGAGACTGGCAAAGAGGAGGGGAGGAAGAATGCCCCCCAAAGAAAGGACAACGTATAAAATATTAGGTCTTGTCAACGGGTGAGTGGACAAACACATGCTTTCAGTCATGAAATGGAGTACTACTCAGCTGTGAAAATGGAAAAGCTGTTGATGTGAACAACAACTAGGTGGCTCACAGAGATACGAGGCTGATTGATAGCTATTCTCAAAAAGCTACATCCCTCGGGCCTCCCTGGTGGTGCAGCAGGTTAAGCAACACACTATGAAGCAAACTGCAGCCACTGCAGCACGAGTTCAATCCCTGCAACTGGCCAGGGAGGGGACCCACATGGCGTAGCAGACCTCTCCTGCCTTGCCCACTGCTGCCCTCTGCAGTGTGTTTCAGTCAGTCTGCCTGTTCTGCTCCCCATTCTGTCTGGTGAGTCCTCTCACCTCCCATGACTCTGGTCTGTACCCCAGCTCTTGTATGCATAAATAAATCTTAAAAAAAAAAAGAAAAGAAAAGCTACATCCCGTATGATCCCATGGGCATGATGTCTTTCTGAGAATATGATGGGGAGCAAATCAGTTGACAAAACTGGACATTGAAAATAGAAGTCCCTCTCACTGTTTCCTAATTTAAAGAAGTAAAACTTATACTCATCAAAGGAAAGTTAACACTTGAAGACTTCAAAAAGAAAAACAGGGGTGCAATGGCCTAGGGTGACTTTGATGGTTCCACAATGTTTTTCTCTAAAAAAGACCAGAAGGGGCGGGCACAATCCACCATGCCAAGGTCTTGCTTGCACGTCAACCTGACAGCAGTGGGGAGGCTGGACGGTATTTAAGCAAGGGAAGGACATACCAGATTTGCATCTGAAAATGATCCCTCTGACCGCAGTATACAGAGTGGATCAGAGGGAGCCCCACATAGGTGAAGAGCTAGTGAGAGGTGGTTGGGGAGGTTCAGGTGGACCCAAGTGGCTCAGAGTAGGAGGAGGAAGAGAAACAGGTTCCCACATGGAAACAACCTCTGTGCTTATTCAAAGGGAAGTAGATGAGGATGACTGTGGGTCAAAGGCCATTCTGAGCACAGCCCAAGGCAGACATTTATGGAGGGAGATGCGTAGTCCACTTCTATATCTGGCACATGGGTTAGAACCCTCTGGCTAACCCTTCCAGTTTCTTGGTTCCAGCTCCTCCTTTAGGTGACAGAGAGCTCCCAGGGCTGTGGAAGGGCAGGTGCAGCAGTAGGCGGGTTTCCCTTGATGGTAGTTTTGGTTAGATCATCTGTCTTCTCTGCCCTCTTAATTTTCCTGACTATAGGGCACCACCGTGGCTCCAGTCTCTGGGTAACAGCTCCCTCACATGCCTTCATCCCTAGGGCCTGAAGCTTAGGAGAGGCGGGGGTGGTGGTCCAAGGACAGAGAAGGAGAGGTGGGAAAGCAATCTATCATACCTCTTCCCCCAAGTCCTGCTGAGAAATGGCTTCCTAGTGCTTTATCTGCCCTGGATATCGGCTGCGAGGATCTTATCAAATTGTAATTACCCAGCCTGGGTCTGTGCTAATTGGTTCTCTGGAGTAAAGTTACCTCCAATCTGTGTGTTATGGGTGCACAGCGGGAAGTGATTTGAGCCAAGGAGGTTGTCTGTGATGATATGTCAGGGAAATCACTGTGGTGGCTGTGAGAACACTGAGCTGGGACCTGCCTCAGAGAAAGGGAATGAGCCACAGGTCCCCATTCTCACCCAAAATGACCAGGCAGCCCCACGTCACCTGGTGTCCAGGGCTCTCCTAGAGGACAGTGTGGTATCATCTCCATTTTAAGAAGAGGCAGGGGGTGGGGGGAAGGAAGGAAAAAACCGAGGCAGGAAGATGATAAGGTGAGGGAGGGAGTAAGAAGGGAGGGGAAAAAGGAGAGGGAGAAAAATGAGGAAGGAAGGCACCGAGGAAGGGAAGACTCAAAGGGAGAGAAGAGAAAAAGGGGAGAAAGGAAGGAATGAAGACGAAACCCTCTGGCTCCGCTGCACTCCCTGGTTACCATATTCTTGACAATCTCTTAAATATGGCGTCTCCAACCGCAGCCTCATTCCCTGACTATGTACTTCCATGACGTAACTATCTCAATCTGCAACAGAAATTCCATTTCTGAAGTCCTCCAAAGACGCAGGATGAAAGAATCTGGGGGTCGTCAAGGCTCTCAAAGCCCGGCTAGTCCGGTGTGTGTCTGCTGCACATCAGCCTCCCACACGTCCTCAGATGGGAGACCACCACCCTACAGGCAGCCTGTGTCGTGTCTAGTGGATCCCAAATGTGTCTGCAACTTTCACAACCACTCCAATTATTGGAGAGATCTATTCATTTTTTTATTAGGCCCCAACCTGTCTCCTTACAGTCCCATCTGGCCCTTGGAAGGCACGAAGCTACCACACCACCTCTTCCCCTGACAACACTTCAGCTATTTTCTCCTAAAATATCCGAAGCTGACACCACATGCAACCTGTGCCTTGAGACGAGATCGGCTGCTCTTGCCTCCCAGAGACCCCCTTCCTGGTGACTGTTTCCCGACTTGGTCCTTCACGGCTCTCAAGTTTTGATTTCTGGCTCTTCCTCCCCTTCCTGCGAGGTAGATTTACTAAAGGGGAGATGCAAGTGTGATTCTTCTTCAAAATTACAAGTTAATTCTGCTCGGCTTACACCACTACGAGGATGGAGTCCAAATACTGAGCCTTACCTTAACTTCTCTTTGGCACTCTAGACCCACTGCCCTCAAATTATTCCGCATACAGTACCTAAGTTTTGCCACAGGGCAGACTCAAGTTCAAACTGCACCAGTTGAACTTTCTGAGGCTTAATGTCCTCAACTATAGAATGGAATGAATAATATCTTCTTAAGATGGCTGACAGGGCTAAGCTCGATAGTATACCAAAAGCACAGTGTATGGACTAGGAGCTGTTATAGGTAGGAAGTTACCACTCGTATCACAATCTGTTGAATATTCTATTGTGACCAGTGTTTTAAGTCTATGAATTGCTCAGTTACCACCTAATAACTGAGTACTATCCTAGGCAAATGGCAAGTAGTCAATAAATATTTGGTAAACGTATGGATAAATGAAATCTAACTTGGTCCTAGATGAAAATAGCATTTCCCTGTCTCTACCCTGTTTCCACACTTCCTTATTTCTATGTCACTGCTCCTATTTTTCCAGTTGGTCAGTCTTGTGACATGCTAGTCACTGTTGACCTCTCCATCATCTTTTTCATCTAAAATCAAAAACTATAGAAAGTGATAATGGTCACGGTATCACCCCACCTATCGCCTTTCCTAGGCCCTGCCTGCATAACTTGGGCTCCATTTCTTTAGTATATGATCTAGGTTCTGACATCAGCTTACTCTTCAGATTATAGCTGGTCAGAGTAGGGCAAAGACCAGCCAAACCAGTGCTGACTAGCAACCTACAGTACAGTAAAGAATCAGGTGTGGAAAACTGAGTCAACCTCCTCTCCAAAGTGTGAAAGGCATATGTTAAACAGCTGAGTCACTTGGCAGTGGGAGTACCGAGGGTCACAGCTGGCCTGGAAAAGTTGAAGTTGTTAAGGAAGAGGAAAATGTAAATGATAAAAGAAAGAGAAGAGAGTAGAGAAGTTGTATAGGAAGGACTAATCCTAGGATCCAGAGAGCCCAACCTCTTGACCCAAGAGGAAAAGAGAGAGAGAGAGAGAGAGAGAGAGAGAGAGAGAGAGAGAGAGAGAGAGAGAGAGAGAGAGAGAGAG
>JAGFMF010011443.1:1200114-1263145 GCA_019455555.1 Galemys pyrenaicus
GGGAGGGAGGGAGGGAGGGAGGGAGGGAGGGAGGGAGGGAGGGAGAGAGGAAGAGAACAGCTTGTCACATGGACTTTCCTGGGTTTCTCAAGGACTTCTAGGTTCAGTTCTAATTCCCATCCATCACATCCTTTCAATAGCTACCCACCCATCACCTTTTACTTTAATCTGAGATTCCCTGTTAGATACCTTGACAACATCCCAAGTGACCATGACTTTTTTGGGAGTATTTCACTCCTGATCCTTCATTACCACTATATAATCTTCAAAGGCAGATTTTTGAGTTTTCCTGGCTAATCCCAATGAAGGATCTTAACTCCAACCACCTACATTTTTGGCTTACACTCTCCGGTATCTGTCATTGTGCTACTTTCTCACTCAAAAGTCTCCATGACCTCTCAGTGATTATTAGATAAAGTCTAAACTCAACACGTGTTCAAGGTCCTAATATTTTAGTTCTCAGGCAAACCTGTAGTATATGTCCCAACACAAAAACTCACATTGTACAATAAAGACACCTCCCCTTCACCCTCTCCCCCATCATGCTCTACTCCTTCCTAGTCTACATTTTCCCCTTTGTGTTCTAGAATGATCTCTTTCTACCTCTATATGTTTCTCTCTCCAACTCATCTCCTATGCTTCTCTTTTCTCTATTCTCTTTTTTCCCCTTCTTACTCAAATTCTGCTTTACATTTCAAGGTTCAGGTCAAGTACTCCCTAACCACCCCCGGACCACTTACACATCAAATACATTGGTCTTAACCTCCTCACCAGAGTTTCTGTATTCAATCACTTCTGTGGATGACCTATCAATGCTCTTTGAGCTGAGAAGATATTAAAAATAATATCTTGTTTTCAACCATTATTTAATTATTTCAATTATAAAATTAATGAGTGCACATATGAAAAGACACTGTTTTTAAAGAAGTGAATAACATCAGAATATGAAGCTCACTACTGGCTGGGGGATGCATCTTTTGGCAGCCCACAAAGCATATGAAGGATGTAGTTGTCTACTACTATTCTGCTCACCAACTGTCCTGGCTTATGTTACTCTACATATTCTTCAATAGAATGTAACTTCAGAGCTCATTTTTAAAGAATGCTTTAGATTAAGGAACTACATTACCTTCCAGTCATACAAATTCAATTAAAACTCAAAATGCATTTATTAAACACATTGTAGGAAATAACAAAGACAGTTAAGAAACCCTAATCTTTTCCTTCAAGATGGTTACAGTCTGGTTGGGGGACCACATCAATGGCTGTGGTTGTTAGGTAAGAGCTGTGACACAAGAGAGGTCAAAGTACTCTTGTGGGTCAAAGGAAGAGAAGTTAGATATAGTAGGGCAGGGTCTGCAGAAAGCTAGAAGAGGCATTAGTGATGAGAGTGGAACAGGAGTTAGAGACCCAAAGAAAAATGCATGGGTGTGCAGGCAACACTAACCATGTTGGGGAGCTCTGAATGGTCCAGCTAGGATTCTGCATCTACTGGTCCTATGTGTGCATCTACTGGTCATATGTGTAGAAGAGGAGAGTCCCTATGGGCAGGAGGATTCACCAATACACAGCCTCAAAGCATCTGTTGAGCATGTGGACTTGGGTTTGACAAACTGGGAGAAGGCACCGTGTCGATCTAGCCCTTGTCAGACTCGCTTGACATGGAATAAATTGTTCACATTCTCCTTCACAATGGCACAAAGGCAGAGAAGAGATTCTTTCCACTCAATGAAAGTTTGAATATGATTATTACATTTTATTAATAACTGTTATTACATATTCAAAGACTGATATAAATAATGAACAAAATTCTGTATTTTATTTTTATCTCATGATGAAAATGCTACCCACCTCGGAGAGGGGTAGAAGCTAGAGGTTTCTCTTGTTACCTGCCAACTAATTTTAGCATTAAGAACTAGAGATGTCCACCCAGATAGGAAGAGAGACTGAATATGCTCTGTATGGCTACCACTCATCATTTGATAAGATGATGGAAGGAATCTCAGCTGGTGGTGGATGGAACCTTCTCATGCCAGCTCATCAGGGCAGCTCACGGCATCTCTGCCCAATTCTGTGTTCCATGACAGCAGGAGTGTTTACACCACGGAAATTGGCAAAAGCTACAGATAAGAGATCTTCCTCCCTGGAAAGCTGATTAAGTATGTGCCAGTATATCACTGGATCTCACCTTACAGAAGAAACTGAAGTACAAAAGATGAAGGTCATGTACTTAGTTCAAAGTCATGCAACTGCTTGGTCATGGAGCAGGCATGAGTTGGGTCACCTGATGCCTATATGTTATTACTCTTTTCACTGAGAAGCTGCAGTGCTGATTAGGATTTAGAGGGTGCCTCTAAATAGATAAGAATATAGACAACAGCACAGATTATTATACAAAAGAAACAGATGCCATGGTCTTCAAGTTAATAGCTTGCCAAGGCTAAAAGAAGAACATCCAAACTTCTCTCCACAGATGGCTCTTTTGTACCCCCCTCCCTTCCTCCTATCCCCTTGCAGGGAGGGGCCCCTGAGAGTGGAATAGCAGGAGCAGAGACTTTAATTTCTTCCCATTTTTGCACTGGAGGGAGGGACGGAAGGCATCGCTCAGCCAAGTGCCTAGATGCTTTGGACTCCACTTTGCTCTGTAATTAGTGTCTATTTGTCTCCCTAACTTAAACTGGTTTTTAGCAATTTAGAGCCAGGGAGCCCATGTTATTTCAGTGAAGTGATAAAAAAATGGATATGTAATTGAAATCCCGTTCTACTCCTCTGGGAACCTGGTATGTTGCTTCACTTGGCTGAATGATAAAGATTCAGGGCCCTGATCACAGGCAGATAAGTAGGCTAGTTGATTAGGATGAATCCCACAGGCAATCCCTAATCTACTAGTCTGTTTGTTAACTATCTGTCTTTTTAGGATATTTGGTTTGCATAATATGATAATATAATAATGCACAAGCTCTTTAAAGGTGGAAATGAACCCAAATGGAGGACAAAACCACCACAGCTGACATCTGCCCTCCCTGCTGCAACAGATCAATTATCAATTAGCCACAGGTTTTTATTGAGTGCTTATTGTTTGCACTGTACTAGGTTAGGGAAGAAGAGGTGTCAAATGTCCAGTTCCTGGTTTTGAGGATCTAGCAATGACAATGAGGCATGCCCACAGGAAATTAACAAATTCTGTACAAAAGTCAATGCTTGGATATGAAATGTGTGAATCAGACCAAATGAGCTGCTGTAACAGGCATCTGAATCTTGACTAAATAGGGCCCGGCAACTCTGCAACCTCACAATCCCTCCCTCTCCAATTCTGCCCTGTGAAAAGCAAGACACAGAAGTGCCTGGACTCATGTCAAGCCCTGAAGTTACATGGGAGCTCTAGGCCAAATGCAGTAGTCTATCCCAGCCTGGTTCCCTGCTCCCATCGGGATGAGGTGTGGAAAGAGCTCAATGGGTGACTCTTCTGTTTTCTGTGTTTCTACTGCATGTCAATAAATACACAGAGACCGGCAGCCAGTCCTTGAGCTCCTGCACCTGCCAGACCCTAGGCTAGGTGTTTCATACCCTGTTCCAACATCACTCCTCCCACACAGGCAGGAGCATGCTCGATAAAGGAGCTAATGAAAGAAGCCAGACAGAGCAAGATGGATACTGCATGGTAGGTAGCACTTAACACGCACAAGCTAAAAAAAGTGAAACTCATAGACACAGCGGAAAAGTGGCTGCCAGGAACTGAGGCAGACAGGAAAAAGTGGTCCAAGCACCTTTCAGCTGTAAGATAAATCAAGTCCAGCATGATGAGAGCAGTGGGTCACACTGTGGAGTATAACGGAAAACCTGTCAAGACACTACAACTTTCATGTTGTCACACACCAAAAAAGATGATAGATATGTTCATTAGCTAGATTGGCGTTGCTCATGATGAATGACTGTATCATATCACTATGATGTGCACTTTAAATATCTTACACCTCTATTTATTTGTTCATCAGTTACACCTCAATAAAGCTGGAGGAAACGAAGGTAAAGAGCAGAGCTACACCGTCAGCAAGTGACTGCAAAGTGCATGCTTTCCCCAGGCCGAGTCCAGGTCATTCAGTCACTTCCCACCCCAGTCACATATCATCACACACAGATGCCTGGGCCTCACCCTGGGGATTCTGATCTCCAAGATCTGGGGTGTAGGCCAACTTCCACATGACAGCACCCACCACCGCATGAGAACAGACGCTGTTACCTGTCTACATGCCATTTTCTGTCCTGTCTAAGAGCACCAAAGTTCAGGGGCTCATCAGAGTTACCTCTCTGTCTCCAGGATTCAGTGCTGATCCTGGCACCAATGAAGTGCCCCATGTGTTTCTGGTAGAAATGCTGCATCATCAGCTTATTCGCTGCAACCTATGTAATGGCGGGAAATTGGCTATATAAGCTCACCCCTTCTTACTCTTGGGGTCGATCGCCCCAGCTAGACCTGCATGTCTCAGTTGGACGGTCGGCCCCTGCATGCAGGCATAATAAAGCTCTACTTGATTGTTGCAAAAAAAAGAAAAAGAAAAAAAAAAAAAAGAAATGCTGAGTCACACTGTGCAGTCCTGCTCTAGGTCAGTGTTCTACAGGTAGGGGCTCAGCACACCTGCGGCCAGGTCCCAAGGCTCAGCTCTCGTAGTGCCTCAGGGGGCCAGTCTGCAACAAGTGCAACGTGCCAGCACATTGCCAATCACCCACTCGGGGCTTTTGATCTGCTGGGTCCCCTGTCACCCACCCTCTCTTTGTTGTCTGCTTAGTGAAAGCGGGCTAATGTCATTGAAGCGTAGGACACATGATTGTGAAGAAGGATATGGCTACAGGCTCAACAGGAAGCTCCAATGGCACAGTGCTGACCCCGGGGCAATCTTTGGTCAGGGGTAAATCCCTGTACCCCCATCTATAAGGAATGGTTGTGCGAGCTTTCATGGACACACAAAATATTTGACTGGTAAAAACTCAAGACACTGCTTTGTCACATGCACCCCAAAGCATAATTCTTGAGCATGGATCTCCACAGGGCAACAATGAGGGTTCTGTAAAATTTGGGGTCCAACTGGGCTGAACAAAAACAGTTTTCCCAACTACAGGCCTTTTAATAACTGCATTATGCTAATCTGCACTCTATAATTATATATATATATATATATATATATAATTCTATATTTCTATACTAGGAAGCATTTCTCAAACTTTTTCTTAAATATTATTTAGGGAACTCCTTTCTTTCTTGAAATTTCTCATGAAAGTTGAGGACACTCACCACCCAGTACAATTCTGCTTATTCCCACTCCCTGTGTCCTTTGTGCGGATTTACAGAAATGAGTCAGGCCGCCCTGGTGGCGCAAGGGGCCAAGCACTGCACCGTGGGGTTTCTGCAGCCACTGTAGCACAAGTTCAGTCCCCGGCCAGGGAGGGGACCCAACATGGCACAGCAGACCTCTCCTGCCTCGCTCGCTGCTCCCCTTAGCAGTGTGTTTCAGTTATTCCACCTGTCCTGCTCCCCAGTCTGTGTCTGGTGAATCCTCTCACACCCCACACCTCTGGCCTATACCCCAGCTCTTGTATGCATACATAAAAAAAGAGAAAGAAATGAGAATCAAGAAAGGAAACAACAAAGTCAAGAAGTACTTGCCAAGACTTCACAGCTGGTGGTGCTGGATGCAGGCCTGGGCCTCAGGGATGGCCAGGGCTTCTGCTCCCAGGTCTCAGCTGAGATGACCACAGCCCACCAGGTGGGCTTAGTAGCAAAGATCAATGCTGACAGCTTCAGACTTCAGACTTCAGGCTTCTAGGGAACATCCTCTCTCCGGTGTCCAGCCTCTCACTGTGCCCAAAGGTAGAGAGCCAGCAGACATCCAGAAGCCCCTGGCTTGCCAAGCTGGTCCACAGACCTCACTGCCAGGGAGGAGAAATCCAGTGTTCAGGGGTTCCCAGGAACAGGAGGCTGTGAGGGGTTAAGAAGCAGGCTTGACTCTTCTGGCTAGTTAACTGACAGAGCCGGGACTCAAATCTAAGGCTTCCAACTTCTCTGTCCACTCTGACAACAAGCCCATCAGCGACGCCAGGAGGGGGCGCTCAGCTCACTATGTGAGAAGTGAGCCCTGCACCTGGCCAGGGCCTCTTAATAGGCTGAGGTCTCTCTGCTCCCCAGGTCAGGACAGGGCTTGCTGACCTCACCCTCCAGGGACGGGGAAGCCGAGTGAGTGATACGTTCCCCCTGGTGTGACTACGTGTCTAATTCTTTCTCAGGGCTTTCTTAAGCCCTTGGCCTCAATTATGTTCCACAACCAGCAAGTGACACAAATTAATTATCTGCTAGGCAAAGAAGGGTTTTCTTTTATCTGTTTGAAAGTAGTCACCTTCTCATTTCAAGGATTGGCCTCATAAATTTCAAGGAAGGACAAAGAAGATGGCTGCCAGTAAAAGGGAGGGAGAAGAAGAGAAGAAAGGAGGAAGGAGGACAGGAGAGAGAGGCGAGGGAAGAGAGGAGAGGAGGGTGGAGGGTGCAGAGTCGGTGCAATGTTAAAAGCACAGCGATAGAACTTTAGACATTGGAGGGGGACAAAGTCTTAAATCTGCTGGAGGTGGTAATATTTTAGCTGAGTATTAAGTGATCCAGAAAATGTAAATGTAAACCCCAGGTGGGAAGGGACCTTTTTTTTTTTTTTATAAATCAATCCTTTTTTTTTTTTAAGATTTCATTTTATGCATACAAGTCCAGAGGTGTGGGGCAGGTGTGTGTGTGTGAGAGGATTCACCAGAGACAGAGCGGGGAGCAGAACAGGCAGATCAACTGAAACACACTGCTGAGGGGAGCAGCGGGCAAGGCAGGAGAGGTCTGCTGTGCCATGTGGGGCCCCTCCCTGGCCGGCAGTAGGGATCGAACTCGTGGTTTGCTTCATAGTGCGTTGCTTAACCCACTGCACCACCAGGGAGGCTGGGAAGGAACCATTTTTGCATCCCAGAGTCTATCAGAGTGATTGGCCACAGTAGATGCTCAATAAACAATCACTTATTGAATGGCTGGATCAATCATTAGACACTGGCCAAACACACAGACTGGAAAAGCTACTCAGGGAAGAGCGAGCGGTGTAAGGACAATGGAATGACCGATGGAATAACCAACCGGTGGTTCTCAGTGTGGTGTGTTCCATGGGTGCTGAAGGATGGAGGGTCAGGCGCCAGTTTGGAGGGGCAGGCGGCAACTGAAGACCTGGTAGTTGGGGAGGAGGAGGGGGATCTTGGATCCCAGTGAAATAACAGCAAACTCCTTTTACATGTAAGATCCAACTTTATCCTCACAGTTGTTCCGTGAAGGAAACAGGAGGCTGAAGGGAAGGTTTATGTGATCACAGAGCGGCACCCCATCCCTGACACTGAGCCACACGCTGTGATTACTCCATGACAGGTGCTCCCCACCACCCCGGACCTGCCCAGCGACAGCCCCCACATCTTAAGTGTTCTTCCTCCATCCCCTGCCACTCTTCTAGCTTCAGAGCACAGATCAGTGCCTTTGTAGCAAATGAAGATGGCAAGTATGCTAAGAGAACACTGCCCGATTCATTCCCAAGGCAAGTCGTGGTCCTTTTTCATCATACGCTCTTCTTCACTCCCTGTGCCCCAGTGGCTGTTGCCCTGAGTGTAGACTATCCAAGATATAGACGAGCGGATGGGAACTTGGTGTCATTTCCCTTGTGGCTCCAGGTCAAAGAGGAAGACCTTCCGCAGCCCACGATGGGACAGGCCTACTAAGACAGGTGCTCACACAGGCGTGGTCAAGAGAAAGCCATTGATATAAAACGCTAAAGGCACAGAGAACACAATCTCTGGCCCTGAGAGACATATGCCCACATGAGGTAGGAGGTCACCTGGGACCAGGAGAATGGACACCATGGGAATTAACTGCTCTTCATGCTTGGGCAATGGGAGGCCTCGATGCAGAGGGCTGTGAAGTCAGACAAGTCTGGATTTCATCTGGAATTGGCCACGCTGGCTAGAGGGACTCAGCTGTTGCAATAATCCCAAATGCACGCAGAGGACTTTGCAGGACAATATATGATCGCCTCTGGGCTCCACAGAGCTGGGAGATAATGTGGAAGCAAGTACTTTCAGTAATCTCATCTTCTAGATGAGAAAACTAAGGATCTGAGAGTGATTTGGCCAATGTCACCCTGAAAGCAATAGATCTGAGACCTCTACACCCCAAATCCTATGGTCTCCCACTAAGCAGGAGAAGCCAGGTTCCCCGAGCAGCACCAACAAAGGATCTTAGCAGGAACCAGGCAAAGCCAAAGCTTGGGTTTTAGATCTCCAAGGTCTTGTGCCAAGTGGCATGGGAAAGGGAAACTGGAGCCTTATTAACATAGAGGTGGGGACCCCAGGACTCCTGGGCCACCTTCCCAGCTACCTCCCTCCTTTGCCCACTGCCCTTCTCTCCCAGGTTGCTGCCTAATTATAGAGCTGTTGATGCAAATTATTCTAATAACTGGTGCTAATTTATACACATTTACATATAATTTGCAATTCATTTGCTGTCCACATTTAGTCAAACTTCACTAATTCGGACCAAAGTGGGGAAGCCTAATGTGAAATGAAGAGTCTATAATATAGAATAAATCAGTCATTTCACACAGAATCTGCTTTAATCCAGCATGCAAAGTAAAAGGTCTTGTCAGAACTCATACCTCTAAATAATATACAACATTATAAATCAATGTTACCGCAACAGAAAAATATATTTTTTAAAAAAATTATTTTAAAAAAGAATTCTGCTTGAAAATCCTTAAAATCTCAAAGCATGGACTTTCAGAAGTTCAGAAGGCAAAAATTAACTCTTTTATTTGATCACTTTTTAAGTTTGAGCTATGAAAGAAAGGATAACAGGTAAATAAAAGCCTCTTTCCTTCTCTTTCTCCTCTTCTCTCTTTCTGGCTTTCCATGATAGAATTCAGGAAGCTGAGGTTTAATTCTGTGGTATGATTCTGCCTCCCAACTCAGTTTGAAGCAGTAAGCTTTTTCTAGCACAAAATTCTCCATCTCTCAGAACATGTGGAGTGGAATTAGCAGTTAATTGAGACTTGAGGAATCATAAGGAAAATTGGACTTAGATGCATGTGGGTCATGAAGTTAATGAATACGATTTTGAGTACACACACACGCACACACACACACTTCAGTGACAAAACCTCCAACAAAGGGGAGGTAGAGGCAGATCTGCAGAGGATAACCATTGTGTGTCCTCAAGGAGGCCTCTGTACCTCCTCCAGCAAGTAAGGGCCTCTGTCTCATAACAACAGGATACAGGCCACTTGTGCAGATGAGAATTATGGGAAATCAGAAGCTCTGTTCAGTGTCAGGGTCCCAGCCCTTCCTCTCAGGCCTCGCTTTCAGCCTAGGTGACCTACCTTAGCTAAGAGTTCAGTCTTCTTGGAACTTCTGTCACTCCTGCAAGGCGGCCCTGTCTGCCTCTGGCTACAGGAGGGGAAGGTCTCTTTAAATGCTGTGACTTTGCTTTAAATTGCTAATTAATAGATTTGTGCCAGCCATTTTCTCTCTTCAACAAATCAATGGTGCTTAGCAAAAGTCATCCAGTTCCACAGTCTTTATAGTTATTTCCGCATCCCCTCTGTTATGGATTGAATTGTGTCTTCCAAAGCCCTTGCTATGTTGAGGCCCCAAGCCCCTGTATGACTGTGCACACAGAACCTAAAAAGAGTCAATTTAGGTGAAATGAGGCGAAGGGTGGGACCCTAATTCCATGTGACTTGAGTCTTCAGAAGAGACAGAGACAGAAACCAAGGATGCATGGGTGCAGTGAAAGGGCCACAAGAGACCACAACGAGGGGCCTTCACAAGCAACGACCACGGTTCGCTTTGGTCTTCCAGCCTCCAGAACTGTGAGAAAATGAACTTGTGTTGTTCAAGCCTCCCAGTCTCTGGGTTTATTTACGGCAGCCCTAGCAGGCCAAGACACTTCGCAAACTCCCAAAACCACGAACCGGTGACAATAGCACCTCTCCAGCTCACTGAGGAAACGAGCGTGGCAATCACACAGGGACCAGAAACACTCCACCTGCCACCAGCATGGGGTTCTCCATACTGTCCAGTTCTAGAATCTCACACTTACTTGTCTGCTTTTGGTTTTTGTTTGCTCATGTTTTTAGTGCACTCTTGATACCAAGTGTCTTAGGTCAGTCTCTCCAAAAAGGAGAGCTTGGGGTGAGGGCTTCAATTCACTGGGGAAGTAGACTCAAGAGGGGGTGGGGATTGAGGGACACAGAATAGGGTGAGGGCAGAAGGTTAAGCAGGGGTGTGCTCCTGGCTTCAGTCTGACCTCACGCAAACTGCACCACGGTGTTGGCCTTCCCCAAGGCAAGAGGCTCACCTTTTATGCCCAAGCCAGTCAGTCGCTGCCTGAGGTCTCTAGCCAGGGAAAGTAAGTGCACACCCTCCAGAGCAAAGGGACCCTGTTTGGCATGGGAGATACTCCACAAAAAGGCGCAGTTAGGGACTGTTATCAACTATCTGTCACAGCACAGGAGAAGTGGGTGTGCCAGCGGTAAAGAGGCTTTGGGTAGGGGCCTCCCTGGTGGCGCAAGGGGTTAAGTCTCAGCACTACAAAGCTATCCGAAGTCACTACAGCATGAGTTTGATCCCCTCCCCTGCCAGGGAGCTGACCCACATGGCACAGCAGCCCTCTCCTGTCTTGCCCACTGCTCCACTCAGCAGAGTATTTCAGCAGATCTACATGTTCTGTTTCCCACTGTCTCTGGTGAATCCGCTCACCCCGCACCTCTGGCCTGTATCCTGGTTCTCAGTGTGCATAAATGAATAAATGAATAAATATATATATTTTTAAAGAGGCTTTAGGTAGGGCACCAACCTCATCCATTACAGATGGATAGAACTACTGGTAAGTAGGAAGTTGTAGGTAGACAGACAGGTAGATATAGATGATAAATCATAAGGAGAGAGTGTTTTGTAGGAATCAACAGAGCAAAGAACATCCGCAAAGATAAATCAACTTATCTGTGCTACATGAAAAAGCATAAACGGCTTCATTGCACTTCGTTGCATCGTGCCCCTCCTAACGTGCTGCTTTTGGTGGCCACGTGCTGCGCCCTCTGCTGATGGTGGCGAGAAGGGACACTCGAAGCACAGAGGAGGCTCAGAGCTGCAGGTCGAGTTGCCCAGCTCAGCGTCTGAGATGGAGATCAGGGTATAGGAAGCTCATTTGAAAAAACTTGGGCTCAACACCCAGGAAAGGGAAGGATGAGAGACTGAGCAAAGAGAGAAAGTGGTGTGAAATGCAGGGTCCTGAAGGGCTGCATTGGGGACCTCCTTGGTGGCGCAAGGGGTTAAGTGCAGCACTATGAAGCTATTGACAGCCACTGCAGCACGAGTTCTATCTCCAGCCAGGGAGGGGGACCCACATGGCGCAGCAGACCTCTCCTATCTCCCCTCACTGCTCTCCTCAGCAGTGTCAGTCACTCTGCCTGTTCTGCTCCTCACTCTGTCTCTAGTGAATCCTCTCACCCTCTGTACCTCTGGCCTGTACCCCAGTGGTTGTATGCAAAAATAAATAAATCTTTTTAAAATTAAAAAAAAAAAGGCTGCAGTGAACACCACAGGAAATGAAACTGACATGGCATTTCCGAGATGCACCAAGCCGAGAAGAAGGGTCCAGGTTCTGGCACCTTCGTATGGGCCAACCGTCAGATGCAGGTTGCCCTGGCAAAGAGGCAAGACTTTGGGCACCGTGACTGCCTCCATCAAGGGCCAGGCCTAAGGAGGACCCACAGGTGAGAATTGTCTGCTCACAGCTTCCCAATAGCTGGCACAGCAAGCCCTGCAGTGTTTCCAGAAGGTTCTGGGTGGCACCGAGTCCACAGTAACCCCCAACCTCAGTTCAGGGAAAGGGAGGCTTCCACAGGGAGCCCCACTGCTCTGGATACTGAAAGAAGAGTGGGACCCCTCAGCGCCCGAGCAGGAAGCACTCGATTAGGCTGTTCCCTGCTGAAGACTTTTTGGGAAAGCAACAATTAGGAACCATTAGCTAGGATACCTGTTCTTTCTCTTTTGTTTTCCCTTTTAAAAACAAGTCGGAAAATATGCCTTAATTAACCTGCTTTTCATTTGGAAGACAGCAGCGGAGCTTCTGAGCACGTCAGCCGGCTAGAAGAGGAAATGGAAAAGCGCTTGTCAAACATCTCCCTACAAGGGCAGGAAAGCGGAATCGGAAGGTGAAAGGTTGGGTAGGAGGATTGCTCAGACTCGAGAAACTATCTGCAAGGCACTAATTGGGCTGCCAAAATGCACCTGGGCAAAAAGGAAAAATGCAGATCAACAGTTTTGTAGCAAGGGGTCAGTCATGAGGTCAGAGAAGGGGGTAGGAGGGCCCCCCACACAAAGCAAAGACCTGAGGATTCAGTGGGGTCTCCCAGGGAGGCCGGGGTAACTCATGGGGTAGGGAGAGGGGGGGTCAATGCCTTTTGAACTTCCTATTCCAAGTCCCAGTTGAGGCTAGCTTCTCCCCCTACCCTACCTGCACCCCAACATCTGCAGCATCATTGTGGGATAAATTGCTGGTGGAGAGTAGGAGGAAGGGGGACTGAGCATAGGGTTCCCAAAGAAGGAGAGTGAGAGGGAAGACCAGGAGCACAGATGTCGGAGGGGTCCGCCCATGGGCAAGGCCAGGGTCATGTAAGAGCGGGAGGGAGCAACAGGGTTGCTACTGCGGGCAGGCACTTCCATCTTTGGGGCAGAAGAGAAAGCTTAGGGTGGGGAACAAGGTGTGTGATAGTAAAAAGGACAGGCTGTCCTCTGGCTAGTTCTCCACTCTACTTCTCAGCAGATCTCCCTCAGCCAGTCAGTGTGCTCTGCAATGAGGCAGCTCCAACCCCACTGCTTCCCACCATTGCCCTCTGACCTCTACCCAATGGGTGTCACCAGAAGACATGAGCAAAACTCAAGATCTATTCGGTCTCTGTGGTTAATTTCCTGTCTTTCTCCTCCCCCTGGTTCTCTCAGCACAGAAACTCCCTGAGAACACTCCCTGGATGACCTAAACAATTCTGCAGAGAAGCTCTGCCCAAGGGTCTGATGCCATTCATGCGTTCATTTGTTCAACCATCCTTTGGGGCATTTATTAAATTCTCAACAGGATTTAAACACCTAATATACTAGGCATCATGTTAGAAATGAACAGCCTACAACTCCTAGCCCTCAGTTCACATCTGGAGGGAAGGATAAAGCTGTAAGCCAGCAAGCATATGGTCAAAGACACCACATCACAAAGTCCATGGGGAAATTACTTCTGCTTGGTTTGGGGGCTGGGAAGAGTTGCCAGGAGTTAGGGCTTTAAGGGTTAAGTAGGCATTAGCCAGACATTAAAGAAGGTAAAAGAAGAGATTCCAGGCAGCAGGAACAGCATGTACCAAGGTAGGGAGGCATGAAAATATGTGCCGTGCATGTCATCACAACATGGTGAATAACCCGGTAATGTCAGAGTACAGTCTGTGCAGGGAAGTAATGGAAAGTGATTGTGGAAGGCAGTGAAAGTGAGTCTAATTGTTTTTGATGTTGCCTTAGTGCTCAGGCAGCCATGACAAAATACCACAGGTTGAGAGGCTTAAACAATAGAAACTTATTTCTCACAGTTCTAGAGGCTGGAAGTCCACAGTCAAGGTGCCAGCATGGCAGGATTTTGTCAGGCAGCTGCCTTCTCACTGTGTCCTCCCAGGGGGCTTTCTTAGCGCATGCAGAGAGAGGGAGAACGAACTCTCAGGTTCTCCTCTTCCAAGGGCACAAATCCCACCATGAAGGCCACACCCACGTGACTATTCCAATCACCTCCCTAAAGACCCACATCCATAGCTACTTTGGGCTTTAACCTATGCATTGTTGGGGAGGGAGGAACACACACATTCAGACTATGCCAAATGGTGAAAATCAATGAAGAGTTTAGGACACGGGACAGTTAAGATTTGAATTTTTGCAAAGGACAGTCGGTCAGCATGGGGGGAAATGAAAGACAGGGCCACAGGAGAAGCAGAGAGGCAGTCAGGAGAGTGTAGAACTAGTTGAGACCCAAAGGTAAGAGTGTTTGGCAGCAAATTCCAGAAATGAACAGATGTTTGTCAAACAAGCACTATAGTGGGTTTTGAGATAACGGGACCATCTTTGTGGTGGCAGTTGGGAGGGAGACGGGTAAGGCTGATGTGCTGTCCCAAAGAGAAGTGTTCAACTTGTGTGCCTGTCCTTCCCATGCACCCCTATTATATGGCTGTTCTCCTTCCAGGAGATGAGGAAGTTGAGGATTTGGGAGCACAGGTGTGGTGTGGGTTGCAGTCGCACTGAATGACACACAACCACCCCACTCAAGTATTTGCAAGACATGAATAGCTAAGCTTGTCCTTTGGGAAGGGGGAATGAGAAGTCCTCTGAGATGCTGTAGAAATAAGTCAAGAGTGGAATGTTCATTACAGAAATG
Organism: Galemys pyrenaicus; assembly: GCA_019455555.1. NCBI lineage: Eukaryota > Metazoa > Chordata > Mammalia > Eulipotyphla > Talpidae > Galemys > Galemys pyrenaicus. Next base: position 1,214,636 of record JAGFMF010011443.1, read on the forward strand.
CAGCCAACCCACTACCAACTCCAGTTCCCAGATCACACATCATTACCTAACTAGGTGACCCTACATCCCGACTCTCCCAGGACAGTCCCAATTTATACTTATTGCTCAGGCATAATTAATATTACCGGGTTCCTTTTATTCCCAAAAGTGTCTCTTTTTGGATGATACATATAAGTTGACTTAGAAGGCAGCCATCATTCCCACTGAGCCCAGAGGTAATCTCAAAAACCTTCTCAACTCAGCCTTCTTTCTAAGCAATGACCATCAGTCACTCACTCAATCATATTGAAACCAAATTGCTAACTTTGATAGAAGAAAGAAGGTGGGTCTGGCAATTTCACAGAAGGTGGAGCTGGGCAATCTCTGGTAGGCAGTCTGTTCACTTGGAGCCTGTGTTTCTTCATGTGGCAAGTGTGGTAACAGCATTATCTACTCACTGCGCTGGCGTGAGCATCCAATGAGGTCATGCTTGGAAGCGTGCTACATGAAGCCGATGTTTTATGACTACTCAAGGGCAAGCAACTTGAGCACTAGAGTCTCAGGGGATCTTGACCTCTCACTTGCTCCTTCTCTGGTAGGAGATCATGCCCCACCTTGGGAAGGAGGCTGCTGATACCAGCAAGTCCTCCCAGTGTTTAAACCTCTCCTCCCCTAATCCTCTTCTCTCTGCAAACAAAAAGAAACCCCCTCTAGCACCCCTACCCCTCAGATCACCTCCATCAAGAAGCAAGGCTTCTCTTTGTACTACAGCAAACTTGCTTGCACGTTCACACTCCCCTGGGACCTTCTGCGGCAACACACACGCAGCTTTGAAGTTTCCAGTGTGCTTAATGTGCAAGGGTCCCCTCCCAGTTCAAGGACAGTATTTTAAGTCCCTGGGAAGACAGGAACAAAGTTTGCAACGCAGAAAGAAACAGATTCTTAACAGACTTGAATGATAATACGATCTCATCCCATAGTAGCAGCAAGCTCTGAAGACAGCCAAGGAAGGGACAGCGATGGAGAAGCCTGGCTTCTATGCAGCCGTGACCGCAAGGCCTGACCGAAGCTGGAACTACCCCCTTGCGACAGGCATAGGACTAAGCACACAGGGTGCTGGCTTGCTAAGGACAGTGGGAAGTGAAGCAAATCTAAGAGAGGTATGGAGGACAAAGACATGGAGCTGGAAAAGAACCTTTGTAGGATGACTACCTGGAAGCGGTGTCCCTGGTCACCTTATGAAAAACCAAAATGGACAGAGCTCATCTCATGAGCTAGATGCATCAGGAAAAATATCAGCCTTGTTTTCTCCTTTTCAAATGAGTGACACTGTTGCCGGAATAAGCCAAACTAAGCTGCAGGTGCAAAGGCAGTGTAGGTTGCAGGAAGGAAGTGGAGAGTCAGTCCTCTGGGAGCCCCAGGAAGAAATAAATACGAGGCAGTGAGCTCCTAATGAATTCCACAGGATCTGGTCCAGAACCTGGGGAGGCAGAGGGACCTAGGAGATGCCTGAACTGGGAGAGAGGCTGCAGTGGGAGGCCAAGAGGAGCTCAGTAGCACCTGAGATTTGGGAAGTGCCTATAATTCTGAAGCAATAAGGCCAGCAGGCTAGGTTGATGAGCAAGTGGTACACTGGAAGATCATTTCACGGTCATTAGGAAGTTTGCATCTCATCCTGATGCTCAAGTTTGCAAAATTAGGAGTATGACTCCCTACCTCTACTGGAAATACTCCGGCACTCAGGGAATGGTTTCAGTTGAGCTAAGCGCATCTGATTCATATTTGTATCTTCTGGATGCAAGCAGGCTGCATGGCATACAGCAGGTCAACACTTCAGCCCTCGATGCTCATTAGAGCAATCTGGGCTGCTTTCTAAAAGCATCAGTGCTCGGGGAGCCACTCCAGAGATCTGGAAAGGGACCTGGACATGGGTATTTTTCATAACTCCTTAAGGAATCCAAAGTAGAGCCAAGGCTATGAACTGCTGCACCAGGTCTTCAAGTCAGCTAAATGAAGGGAAGAATCCAAGGTTAAAGCAAAGAACTGGAGGTGAATCCCAGCACTCATTCACGATGGCGGCAGCCCCTGCTGGACCACTAACACTGCCACTGCCACTGCCACTGCCACTGCCACTGAGCAAGTCAGCTCAGGAGGCCAAATCAGCTGTCAGACATCTCTTGGATGAACCCAATGTCAGCAAAGGGAAACTGGATGTTGCTGAAAGAATCTTCATGATAGGGAACTCACTGGTGGTGCAAGGGGTTAAGTCACAGCACTATGAAGCTATTGGCAACCACTATAGCACAATTCAATCCCCGGCCAGGAGCTGACCCACATGGCACAGCAGACCTCTCCTGTCTCGCCCGCTGCTCCCCTCAGCAGTGTATTTCAGTCGATCTGCCTGTTCTGCTCCCCAGTCTGTCTCTGGTGAATCCTCTCACACTCCCATACCACTGGCCTGTACACCAGTTCTTGTATAAATAAATCTTTAAAAAAAATCTTTACGATAAACCGCCATAGCTGTGTGTGTTACCCTCTCCCTTTCTGCGAAGTTCTGTTTACAGTTCTGTAATGTAACCTTCCCATTTCATCCAAACAAAGCAGGGTCACACATAAGGCAGGTGTTTGTATGTACATTTCATAAATGAATAAAATGATACCCCTCTCCCAAGATGATGTCCCAGGTCATGCCATTCCAGAACCAATTGCTCTGTGCACTGGACAGTTAACCCGGATGCCAAGAATTGACCTCGGAACCTTCCCAGCATCTACCTTACACTGGTCCTCATCATACAGGAACATGCACGGGCTGGGGCAACACAACCGGGCATCCAATTAAACAGACACCAAACTGTGGAGGTTCCGTGATCTGGTAGCGATGAAAAGGAGATGTAGGAGCCTGAGAGCTGAACCACAAAGTGAAATGTTCCCACATTGCCTGGAGCCTGATTTCGGTCAAGGTCCAGTGACTTCCTGAACTCGCTTGAGCAATTGCAAACTTCTTTGAGAGCCTCAGGGGAGAAGAGCAACTCTGCAGATGGAACATGTGCACAAACAGGGCTCCGTGGATTCTCCCTCTCTCTTCGCTCTCTCTCGCCCCTGTGCACACACCCTCCTCACAATGCTATAATGTCTATGTAAATTGGATCTTTAATATCCTTCAGATAAATGGCTTCAGAAAGAACATGGATACAATAGTCTGTCTCTGAGTTAACATGATAGGCTCTGCCTCCCAAATTGGCTCAGAGAAATTAGCGGGAAGGAAGGAAGGATCAGACGAAATAATAAACCTGCTTACCTGCTCATTAATTTAATCTCCCCCCACCCTCTCTTCGCCTTGTGGTTTCACTACCCACAAAATAACTAGATAACTTCGTATTCCTAGATGAAAGGGAAACTAGGTCTGGAAGCTCTAAGATTAAAGGACAATTTTTAGGATTAGTCTTTGATTTTCTCCTTCTCTCTCCTTCTCCCTCTCTCTTGTTTTGTTCTCTCTTATCTCAGAGGTGACTGAGGAGGCCCCGCTTCTGTTTTTCACTCTGCAGAGCTGGTCCTCCTGGAGCGCCCTCTAGCTGAGCTCACAAGCCACCTGGGGCCTTGGACAGAAGGTGCAGGTTGGGTTCAATCTCAGGGAAATTTCCCACCAGAGGCCCAATGGAGGGCATGTGGCATCTGGGCGATGGATGAGTGCAGTAAACTGCTCCCTCCTCAAACCAGATGGGTCCCCTTCTTGCAAATACTTGTGCACCCTTATCTTCACCTCCCTTTCTGGGTAGCTCTGACCCTTAAAGGACCTGAGAGGAGGCAGGAGAGACTCCAATCCATCTGACCTGAAGAATCCCAGATATCAAGGATAGGGAGAAGACTGGACATCTCCAACACTGCCCAATGTGGTGTGTGTCCAATAAGTTTTCCATCAGTCACAATGGACCCTGGACCCTCCTAATAAGGGCAACCTCTGCCCCTCATTCCAACTAGCAAAGTTAAGAAAGCCTGTGACTGTACTTTAGCTTCACACTTCTTGGGAGCTCCTGCTCTCTCAGGGTAGAGAACCCCTGCCGGTGAGTGCCCACTGGCCAGGTCTTAATTCATTTCCTGTTGCACAGGAGGTATCTCTTGCATCTTCCCCAAGTATTAACGGGAAGCCAGCAGCCAAGGTACACAGATTCTACATTCACTGCAGGGACGTGAAAACAACACACTTTACGACAAAAGGGAAAGCAGATTAGCAACAGCAGAATCTGTTCATAGATGGGAGGCCAGGGTGAGGGAAAAGCACATACCAGAGAAGTGGTTTCCTGGTAGCATCAGAATAGCTCCCAGTACCACTGAAGGCCCATCATGCAAGGTCACCCACATCTTGCTCTCAGGTCAGACTTTTCAAAAACAACAAGAATGTCTCCATCACTGGTGCTAGCGTTCAGCAGTCACAGGCATGGGACAGCATAAGCAGATGCAAATATTCCAGGGAGGCAAGTGTGATTCTATAAGAAACAAAACAGGAGAGGCTTCTCCATTCTCCTGAAGGCTTTGTGGACAGCTGGATGCAGATATATATAATTCTAACCCTCTGGTGCAGAAGTATCACACGGGCCTCAAGACCTCCACTGCTGCTCACTTCCATGTGCTTGGACCTCACATTTGGAAGGAAACTTTCTAGAACATTCAAGACTTTGATCTCTTTATAATCTTAGAATTTTTGAAAGCCCTCAAGGAGCATGTGTTTAGGTCCTAGGTTACTTCTTGATATTTGCCAGACGAGAAGTTAAAACTGAGAAAATTTTGAAGTATTTATCATTTATTCTCTTATATCATTGTTCATCTTTGGGCAGTCATTGGTACCCCTTTCTCCCACTGATAAAAGTAAATAAGATAACAAAAAATATTTATTAATCATTTAAATGTAGCAACAATAAATCCATTACATATTGATACAATGTTTTTATTGTTCAAAATAAAATTAATGAGCACTGTGGCATTATTTTACACATTCACAAGACAGTCTCCTTAATGTCTGGTTTACTTGAGATCAGCTGGATCCTCTTAGCTGCTCCTGAAAATATCCTGCAGTGATATGTTGTTCTGTTGAAGTATATGAAGAAAATACGGCCTCATACAGATATATAATTGGAAAAGTGGGGAGTATTTTATTAATCTCATCTGATAATTGTAGACGTTCTTGGAAATTATACCAGAAGTCAACAAGGGTAGAGTTTCTTAATGTTTAGTTGCAACTTGTAACTGGAAACCTTTTCATTCCAAGGCACATTTAAAACCTATTGGTCCATCTCATACTTTGAGTAGAACTTTTACACCATGCAGTGATCGTTTGGAATTATTGGTTCACTGAGTTATACCAATCTTACAAATATGAATACATTCCATGACAGTGTTGGAAAATTACATTCATAACATCACCACTGATCACATCAGAAGTCTAAATATTTGGACTTTGACCACGCAAGCGCCACTGTGGTTCAGACCTCACTGGAAAAGGTGTGGTTGCAACCTACAGGATGGCAGACAAGGGTGCTGGGTTGCTTCTGGGAAAACAGAGAAGGATGCTGGATTCCCCACAGGGAACTAGAAACAGGAAACGCCCGTTGGGTGCTAGTGAGGCTTGAAAGGAAACCATCTGCAAAGAGTGTTGTTGAATGTTCTGGAAAGCCATCTGGGGAATCTATGCAACTCATTGGAAATATCACACCAGTCAGGGCAGCTCATGCCCTGGGGTGCCAAACGAAGCCACCTATGAGAGGTGCCAGCTGTATTATTTATATACATTATTTATATACACATACCCTCCCCTAGTTAAAATGTCCTTAGGTCTTCCCAAATCCCACCTAATAAAGATTATATTCTCCAGCATCACATTCAAGTCACTTCATTGACTGTCTCCAAGAGGTCTCTCCAAGCTGACTCTTCTCCCTGCCTTGTTTCCTGTGCTCCACAATCCTGGATGGCCCTTCCATCCTCCACAACAAGGGCTGTGTCTAATGTCTCTGGGCCTCTAGTGTCTGCACCATTCTCAGCACATCACAGGTATTGAGGACACACTGTTGAGATGAAAGATGGATGCACAGATGATTTCCCAACAGCCTTTCCTTATGCTTCCTTGAATTCTGCTCACTAAACATTTCCTGAATACCCAATCTCCAAATATTTAGATTCACTTTACCACTATTGTGAGCATGGTGTTTTCAGATAAACAGCCTGGGCCTCCCAGGCATCTTTATAGTTCCAGCTTTCCAAAGGGTGGGTGGGCCACGGCCCCTCTAGTCTGGGTCAGTGACTCCTGGGTTCTTCCCCCAGTCCCAGCAAAACTTCAGGTTGTAGAAAGTCACATTTGTAGAATGATTGCAGCCTTCAAATCATCTGCCACTGACTTCCACAAGAAGTTTCTATCACTGTGGCAGAGGTCCCTAATTTTCTCACCCCTGAGATCCCATTCAAGCCATCACCTCTTTGAAGGCAACATGAACACCATGAATGTCCACAGCTCAGCTCCACGCCAACCTCTCTGGCCCCAGCTGAGCTAGACGTGCTCCCAGGTACACTTAGAAGTTTTGCTTGGGTTGTATGAATGGCCGCAGAGAGGTGTGACTGCAGGGAAGGACCCAGTGAAAGTGCAGAGATCTGGAGAATGAACAAGTTATTTGCTGACATTACACTCGTTCTTTGCAGAGTTTTGAGTATATGTCTTATCTGGAGACAACATGGCCAAGGTATTTCAAACACAAAAGGTTTCCTCAGGCCAGGCCCTTTGTAATCACCTGGGATGCTCATGTGTCTATCAACCACATGACAAGAGCCCAGACCTGTACTAGTGGGGGCAGGGAAGGACAAAAGGATGCCACAGATACAAATCCAGTAATTCCTGCCCAAGGACTATACTATCTAAGGCAAAGAAGACAGCACACCAGACAGGAGGCAGTGAGCGATGCCATGAGCCCTCGTTAGGGGAGGGAGAGTCCACTGTGACCCAGGGGGTAGAGCTGGGGGCTTCCTGACAGAAAGTGGGGGTATTAGAGGGGGTCATGCCGACAGTGAGCATTAAAGGGGTGCAGAATGAAGATGTCTGATTGAAGCCTTGAGTTTGCTCTGATTCTAGAAGTCAAGTTTGTACTTGATGTGATCACAGCTTTTAAATTCTCTCCAGCCAGAGTCTTACCCAGTTTCACTAACCCAAAAGTAGCCTCAGAATCTCTCTCAACACACCTCTATAGGATATCACTGGCAGTCGTTGTGAGTTCCAACCCAAAATTAGATTTTATTTACAGTCCTCAAACATAATGCAACAAGAACAGAAAAGGGAAATTTGGAAGTTATCTCAAGAGGGAAGTAAAGACAAGTAAGAAAGTGGGTTTGGAAGGCAGAGTACTTTATACCCAAGTCCTCAGTACATTTGCCAAACAAAACATTTTAACTGTTTATTTTATGCACTTGCTTGCTATCTCACCTAACCACAAGTCCTTTGGGGATGAAGGATTGTCTTCTTTTCCCTTCTAGCCACAGCATTTAGCGCAGCACCAATACCAACAGACAAATTTCAATAAGCATGGACTGAATGAATGGACTAAATACTTGATGATCCAGAAAAAACAGTGATGCCGCTGACAGAAATGGAAGTTGAAGGAGAGGTAAGCAGATGTAACAGGGAAATCTTCAAAAGTCAAAACACAGGTTCCAGCTCAATGTGAGAAAGAACTATTTAAAGTCCATCCCTCCTACGGGTGAAGAGGGCTTCATTAAGCGGTAAGGCTGGTGAGGACAGGGAGAGTTACCTCTTGCCTTGTGCTCAGCTCACAGAGGCCTTGCCACAGCTCAGGGGCCCAGGACAATTGCCACCCTCATTCGACAAGTGAGAAAATTGAGGCTTAATTAAGTTATGTACCTTGCACACAGAGCTGAAAAGAGGTAGATACGGGCTTTAAAACCCAGGTTCACCTTATTCTGGAGCACACAGCATTTGCAGGGAGCGAACTATGGTCTGGAGATGCACATTTGCTGTCCCACACCTTCACTTGTCATTCATTGCTCTGGCACCATAATCCACCTCCTCCCTCAGACTTCTTTTTTGGAGACCAGTCCACCCCAGGTGGAAAGGCCACTCAGAGAGTTTCTTTGGGCTCAAGTTGTGTGTTCTCTCTGACCTGTCCCTAAGGAAATAGGGGTGGAGAGGGAGGTGGATTCTTCCCAGGCAGGTCTAGTCCTTCCTGCGCTTGGGGGTGTGCTCTCCTATTACTTCTTCAGCGTCCACCTTTGCAAAGCTTTCCAGGCTGGGCAATGGTTATCTGCTCCAAGTAACACTGGACCCTTGCATAGTTCTTGGGTAGTAATCATTCTTCATCTGAAAGTCTTGGGCCACTCAATATCTGCTGACCTCTAGAGAGGCTGGAGACTAAGGTCCACTGTATAGGTGCTCCATGCCTACCTGACAGACCCCAGTGAAAACCAGGGTGTTCTGGCTGGCAATTCTCTGTGTGCGTTGCCACACACCATTGCTATAAGTAGGCACTGTCTGCATGACTCTGCGGGAGAGGACAACTAGAGGGTCGTCTCTGGAACTCTCCTGGAAGCTATGGATACATCTTTCCTGTTGCTCCTTTCAACCTGCATCCTTTTGTTGTAATAAACTGTAACTGTGAGTATAACAGTCTTGCTCTGTAAGTTCTAGTAAATCATTGAAACTGAGTGTGGTCTTGAGGACTTCTGAATGGCAGTCTCTTGGTCTCCATTGCTCCTGTCTGCTCCTTCTTATCACCTTATCTTATCACTATGCTTCATACCTGATCCTGGCTCTCTACCTGTTCCCTGTGCCTCTTTGAAATGCAAGGACCTTTGGTTTTCAAGTTTGCATTGTCCAGGCATGTGAGAGGCAGTACCCAGGAATCAGGCCCAGGCATACCTGTGGCTTTTTCTCTCCCAGAGAACCCCAGACCATCTGCAGCACTTGACTCTTCCCTCCCCAGAAAAGGAAAGCCAGAGTGCCCCACCAAAGCTGAGTAAGTGCTTGGTACAGATGCCACGGAGACAAAAAGGGAAAGGGCTTGGAGATAAACCAGCTCACCTTTAAGCTTCTCTTAAACCCTAAAATGCTGACCCTCAGATGTACCCATGTGGCTTGAGTGCTTGCAGTATGAAACAATGATAAGATTCTCAATAAAAATACCCTCCTGAACATCCACAGAGAGGGCTGGGTAGACAAGGTGAGTAAGAGAGAATATTCTCAATACTGGGCCTTGCCTGGGAAGTAAGAGGCCAATAGGGAGCTCACACTACAAGCAGACACTTGGGAGCTTGGGAAAATAACTAGTCAGGCTTTTCAAAGCTTAGCACTGGCTTTACAGAACTTGCTGGGGAAGGCTCCCCTTTCCTTCCTGCCAACTTCTCTTCCCCACCTGGCACCAAAGGGCCTAGCCTCAAAGTCACAATTATGAAAGCTATGCAAGGATGCTAATTGCTGTATCTGACCTCCCTTCCGATAACAAGGGAATCACTCTCCCTAATTAGCCCTGCCGCTGGTAGACCAGCAAAGCCAAATGTTTATTATGGGATGAATGCACTTACTGTAAATTTTGACATATGCTGTGGAAAGATGTTGGATAAATAAGACTTCAGAGCATGGGTTGTTTAAATAATGAGTACCCACTGCTGTGGGTGATAAGGGTAGAGGAAAGTGAGGCAAAAAAAAAGAAGCAAGGGATCTTGAGGCAGTGCTCAGAGCCTGGAACTGATTAGGCTGGCCAAGGGGGAAGCTAAGAGAGGTACCCCAGGAGAGGCCAGAAGGGCGGGAGAAGGGGGAGATATACTGGGCACCCTCACCCCCCGCCCCCAGCAGAAACTTAAGTGCTCCTGCCCTCAAGTAGAAGCATGGTCCCTGGCCAACACACACACACACACACATACATACACACACTCATTCACAGTCTTCCACTAGTAAAGATCCCTCCCTATCCCATGAGGCTCAGGCCCAGAGATCTGGCCCAAGAACTAATGGAGGCTGTTAACTGTGTACCACCCGGTTCACTGGGGGTTTGCTGGACTAGGAACGTAGATGTTAGGAAGGCAGAACTCTCAGGAACTGCATTGACAGCCACACCCTACAGATTATAGGGCACACAGCCCAGCCCGAGATCCCTGCTTGTCCTATCTATGCCTCAGTCCCTTGTCTGCAAACAGGGTGACTCACTGCTCTCACCTCTGCTTCTCTTCCTTTTGCTCCCAACCCAATGACTCTCACACATAAACTTGGTGGGTATTTCTATAGTTCTGAAAGGAGTTTTCTTTTTGCCTGTGGAAAAGCCCTGGAGAACACGTCTGGGTATGAGAATAGAATCATCATATCAGATTCAGAGCTCAGAGATCCAAGTCAGCAGCACTGAGACAGGTGCACCAGCAAGGTCCTAGAGATAAAACTGCTCTTTAGGGAGTTCTGTGGTTGGCCAGATGGGCAGTCTCAAGAGTCTAAACTCAGCTTGGGTGATGGCCTAGGTTATGCTTATGTAGCAAACAAGTCCAAACGACAGAGGTTTATTTCCCATTCCTAATACCTAGACTACACGGAACGAGAGAACTCTACTCCACTTAGTCACTCAGGGACCCAGGTTTTGGAATGTGTGATGGCAGGGAAGAAACAACAGAGGTTTCAAACTTGAAAGGACATCTGAGCTTCTCATAACTTATCAACAGATTGAACCACACAGTTCTACCATCATATAAGAAGACTGGGATATGTGGGGGAAAGTTTGAGGAGCAAGACTTTATGCCTCATTGTGACAGAGGAGATGCAATCAGGGTTCCCAGGAATGCCTTTTGGCCCTACACAGGATCAGCGTCCCATAGAGATAAGAAGTAATACCCACTACTGCAGTTGTAAGAGTGGGGGGAGGGAGGCAAAAGCAGTAAAGGATCCTGGGTGCTCAGGACCTGGAACAGACTGGGTTAGTTGGGAAGAAGCAGAGGGAAGTACCTTGGGAAAGAGGGCAGGAGGGCTGGAGAAGCAGGAGATAGGCTGTTCACCCCCACCCAACCTCAGCACTCCTGCTTTCAGAAACTACCTAGAGCTACACAGCCCCTCAATTTAAAGATGGGGAAGCCAAGGCAGAGAGAGGGTCTGTGGCCAGCTCAAGTTTCACGGCAGCCCCCTTTTAAGCTGCTGGCCAGCCGCTATCCCCCTTGGCCTCTCCTGGTTTGTTCCCTGCTCCTTCTCCCTTGTAATTTTTATTTCATTATTCTCCTCTCCTCATTCTGAGGAACTTCCAAATGTCATTCTTTCTTTAGTTTTTCACCTCTACAGAGCCCTCCTTTCCTTTGTCTCCCTCCCTTGGGCAGGCTCTTTCGCTGTGAAGGGCTCTTTCTCCCTCCTCCCATGGAGCACACTGACCTTTTCCTCCTCTCCGCAGGACAAAGCCTGGCCTGGCATGCTTGGAACTGGAATTGGCTCTGGAAGTTCCGGTAATTGCTCCATCCTTATTACTGAGTCTGTGAAGCCAGTCTTGGCCAGGGTGGCCCCCTCCCTCTCGCCCTCTCACTTGCTAGAATCAGGCTGCAGATGGGCTGCTAACGAGGTGACCAATTAACAAACACTAAATAACCCCAAAGGGTATTTTTTTCTCCCTGGCCTGATTTCTAGGCCCCTTTGTTCCTCCTTGGGAATCTGTCCTTATGACAGGATCACAATGGGACTGTTCCCAAGCCTGATCCTGTGAGCAGCTGACCCACTCAATAGTGGTCACGAGATCCCATTCCCAGACTCCTTGGCTTTGGGAGGGGCCTGGGAGCAAGAAGGGTGCCCGCCTCTCAGGAATAACAATAAACAATAAACATTACCGATCACTTACCACTACCATGTGTTGTGTTACATAATCCCTATGCAACCTTTCATTCACTGATTTATTCCAACAAACTTGAATTTCTGACATGCTAGACACTAGTCTGGACAGGCCTGACCTCAGACCAGGCCTGGATCTCAAGATTCCATGCTCTGAAGGCCCTTCTTGTGAATTTTCTAGGTCTCTCTCTGGTACCAGGAACCTGCTAGATATGACAATGCTGACCAGGTGGGAACCCTGTGCCCCACAAGAGCCCTTCAGGAGATCCTCTCACCCCCAAACCACCTCCCACCCCACTTACAGATACACATCTACATGCAGGTTGACCAGATGCTCTGAGATGACTCAATTATGAACCTCTTCCAGAGGCATGAACTAGTCCACAGATCGTACCTCCAGGCACAACTGTGTGCCTTTCTGGAGTTCCACGAGACTGGCCCAGCAGAACAGTGTTAACACACTGCCTTGGCATGACTTCAACTGATTCAATGGATGAGTCCTCACAAAATAGGGGTGGCCCTAACACTAGAAATATGGTAGGATGCAAAACAGACACAATCTTTGTTCCTGTAGCAGTTAAAACCACAAAAATTAATCAAATGAGGACCGGGAAGAAGAACAGAAGTTATGTATCCTATATTCCACATAGGGACCTGGCCCATGAGGTGAGGTAGGTTCTATTATCAGCTCCATTTCACAAAAGAGAAAACTAAGACACAAAAAACATTGGATTTTTGCCTGGTCACAAAAATAGAAACAGTCACCCTGTTCACCTGGGAAGCTATAAAGGTAGAACTTCCCACATATGACTAGGCTGAAGGAGGGATACTTTGACTTGGAAGCAAAGGGATGGTAGCTGTGGGGACAATTTTTGTAACAAGTGAAAAAAAAATCCAACATAAAATGACTCAAGAGAAAAATGTGAATTCATTGGCTCTTAAGATAATCCATGAGGGTTGTCTTCAGGCATGGCTGTATCTAGGTACTCAGGAGACATCACATGATTCGATCTCTCTTTTCATTAGCCTGTGTGTGTGTGTGTGTTTCAATCAGGGTACAGAAAAGAACACAGCTCTTATGTGGTATATTTTGGTAAATTTCTAAACACAAAATAATCAGCCAAATCAAGGTATATAATTTCTAGTGCCCCATCTCTCTTTTGTCCCTCTGTCATCAATAACCCCCTAAGGGTAATCACCACACTGGCTTCTATCACCACAATTTAGTCTTTTCTATCTTTATTTCATATAAATCAAAGGTTACACTGTGTATTCTTGTATGGCCGACTTTGTTCAAACAAGATTGTGATTGTGAAATACAGACTTCCTGTCATGTGTACCAGGAGTTTATTCTTTTTCATTGCTGCCCAGTATTCCATTCTATCAGAGTATTGATGATAAACACCTTGATCATTGCCAGTTTTGGTTACTACGAATGCAGGTTCTATGAACATTTTTGGACATGTCTTCTGGTGTAAAAAAATACTTGTTTCAATTGGATATAGATACTCAGGAGCGGAGTTACTAGCAATAGATCATATGTGTGTTTAGTCTTAGTACATACTTCAAAATCATTTTCTGGACAAGATACACCTATTTACATCCCCCACACACACTAGCATTTTTCAGTTGGACTGTCTATTGTTTGCTTACTAGTTTGTAGGGGTTATTTGTATATTTTGACTATTGCAGTGCTGTCTCTGATATAGGAGCCACTAATATCTTGTCCCAATTTTTAGCTTGGTCCCTCTTCCTCTTAATATTGCCTTTTTATGATTTGACAATCTTAATTTTAATAAAATCTACTTTATCATTTATTTTATATTTAGTTTTATGTGTGTGTTTTGTACTGAAGAAAACTATCTCAAAAGCACACCTACATTCTTTTTTTATAGAAACTTGATTGTTTCATCTTTCATATCTAGATTTATGATCCTTCGTGTATTAATTTTTTATGAAGGCCATGAGATAGAGGTCATGGTTCATTTTTTTTCACACGAATATCCAATTAACCCAACACCATCTATTCAAAAGCACATCTTCCTCCCCTCCCCACTGAACTGCAACAGAACATTTACTGTAAATCAGGGGACTGTGTATATGTCTCCACCTTTGTGGTCATTCATATGGTGTCAAGAGAGTCAACCGTGGCTCCACAATCAACTTGGCTGCCACACCCACTTGTTGCAAAACTACACTAATCCCTGGACCAGTCACTATAGCCAAATGTTGATTGATCCGTGTATGGTGCTATTTATTCTGAAGACGCAGTGGAGGGTAAGGATAGGAGGAAAGGCAGGGCTCTTCAAAGAAATGTTGGGAGGTTTTTCCCAAGGAAAAGGAAGTGGGTGCTAAGCAACAGAACAAAAAGAGCTTAGGCTCTCTGGCCTCCCTTTGCAGGGCCCCTTGATTTGTCAAGCTGTGATTTACACACTAAGCTCACCAGGGAGCACTCTTGGGCACTGGGTGCTCTGTGAAGCACTGTGGGTGATCCAGAGATAATTCATGATTTGGTACACGTGCCAGCTGTAAAGGTAGGGACAGTGGAGGAAGCTGGCAAGGTGATCCAGCATTACTGGATCTCCTGAGTTTTCTGGGGGAACTGGGAAGGCTGGACCCATCCGAGTCACCACTGTCAGGCTACCCAGAGGCAGGTCTGCAGAGCTGTGCATCACGCCTCATTGCACCAGGTGTGATTTCCAATGAGTCACCGCTCCACTGGGGACTAATGACACGGTGAATGTTGAGCAGGGAGGCTGTGATTTCCAATATGCACCAGCCAGTCATTACTAGCAGGAAATGGATTTTTGCTGGGTAATCAAAGTCAAATCTCTCACTTTCCCCACCCTTAAGTGCCCCCTACCACCAGCCCCCATCACACACAAGGTGCCCTCACTGCAGCGAGGCTCCCTGAGTCCCCGGGAAACTGAAGCCAAGCCAGGCTCCCTGCCAGTCTCTCCCAAGGAGCCCAGCTGCTATCCTCTCCTGGGACATCTGGACTCCACCTGGGAAAGGTGGGTGCATAGAGGACAGAGAAGCGGGGGTGAGGTCAGAGAGGGAGGTCTTCACCTGGCGGGGAGTGCAGGAGAAATGGAGCAACAATGTCAGAGGTTTAATCAACCTTTGAAGACTTTGCAGTGTTTGGACAGAAGTGTGTGAATCATATTCATTTGGATTGGCACCTGTGCGCACCACTGAAAGGAAAATAGCATTTTGTCGCGCTTGTGATGAGGAGCAAGCAGTCTGCGGAGACAGCCTGCGCATCTCCTGGAAGCTGTGAAGATGTGTTTTCTCTTTTGTTTCCATCACAGTATGACCCTGTGACTCCTTGAAAACCCAGTGGCTCAAAGTCAATGCCTGACATTCCTTTTTCTGATTCTCCAAACAGAGGAGGAACAAGAGAATACCAGCAAGGGCACCCAGCCGCACTGAGAGGCCAGCAGCCCCGTGCTGGTCCTGCCACTGGCTGCTGGGTGGCTGGGCACAGTGGGGGGAGAGTCCAGTCTCAGGTCCCCTGGGTGCAATATGCAGAGAACCCACCTGTCCTTTGACACTTCCTGGTGAGGAACTGCTTCCTGGCAGTAGGACAGGTGACCCTGAAATCAAGAGGGTCTTGGAGGGTGATGGCTTCCCCTTATCCTGAAAGGGAACATTCCATGACCCTTAGCCAACATTGAAAGGGCACCAAGGGACTGGAGTCTTGGATGAGCCCTTACATTCCTGCAGGCAAGTGCCCCTTTGCCTGTCTCTTGCCCATTTCTCTCCTACCTGGGACAGTTCTGTCTTAAGGGTGAAGGAGATTCTGTGCTCCAACAATGGACATTTGTCAAAGTTGGGGCTGGCCACCTTTGTTCTGGGCTCCTGGTAACACAGGCATAGGGGATCCTGGCAATCAGGCCCATGTCCCAGCTGCCCCATCATCTTGATCCTGGCCCCATAGCCACGCCAACATTGGTAGACCAGAGCCCTCCCTGCCCAGTTCTACTGTCAAATGTGGCGGACACCTGTCACATGTGGCCACTGTGTGCTTGCAATGTAGCTAGTCCAAAATATATGACAGATTTGAAAGACTTGGTGTTAAAAGAAATTATAGAGTAACTCATGACTTTTATATTAATGAAATGTTAGAATCATATTTTGGACATCTGAATTAAATAATACGTTATTATAATTACTCCCACCAGTCTTTCTACTTTTTTTAATGTGTCAAAGAGGGGAATTTTAAATTACATATGTGGCTTACCTTTTCTTTCTACTGTATAGTACTAGATTAACCACCAGTAAAAATTAAAATTGAATCCCTATTTCATTCCTTATACTAAAAATAAAATCCAAATAGATTAATAATTTTGATGTAAAATAGGATACCTGGAAGAAATATGCATAATGTATATTATTGTTTCATTTTATAATTCTGGAGTTAGGGATGACCTTTGAAAATAGGTCAAGAGCTACTTTCAAAATCCATTAAGAAAGTTGATGTCATTAAAAAGTAAAACTCTATACACAAACATCTTAAATAAGGTCAAAAGACATTTAAAAAGTTTAATAAGAAAAACAGGTGTAACAAGATAGTGAAAAGTTTATGTAAGAAAAATGTATAAATCAATTTTTAAAAAGATGAACAAACTAGAATTAGCAAGTGATAAATCTCATGTTCAAAGAAATAAAGAATTAAATATCACCACACTATATACAAAATGTTCAGTCTCACAACATGCGAAGGAAACTACATTTTTCCTGGAGCAGCTGGGCAAAACTCAAAAGATTTCGAGGGTTACAAGGAACTAGCCCTCGTGTGAGTGTAGACGGGAATTTGGGCCAGTGCATTAGAAGTCAGCTTTGGCAAAAAATATCAAACTTTAAATGTCTATGTCTTTTGATCCAGGAATTCTACTTTTAAGAATTTAACCTATAAAACATGCTTGTTTAAGAGAGATAAATATAGCATACAAGAATTCCACTGCAGCATTACAATAGCAAAGCCAACCAACTAATATATAAATGACTTAAACGTTCATCCGTAGAAACTGAGGAAGTAAATTTTGATATAATCAGTCCATGGATATTATAGTCATAAAAATGAATGTATCAGGTTTATGTATATTAATACCTTCAATTTATATTAGTAAATGGCAAAAGCAAATCACAAGAAAAATTATGTATGCTATAATTCTATGCATAGTTTCAAAAATATAATACATTTCTGGAAGGATCTATAATAGTGGTGGGAAGAACTCAAGAGCAGGGAAGGAAATTGTTTTATTTATGTTTTTATCCTTTTGTGCCATTTGAACTTTAAAAAAGTTACATTTATCTACTAGTTATAATTTTCAAAATATAGATATAAAAATTGTCATGTTATATACCTGGCAAGGTTTTGATGCCAAGGATTTGTGATGTTTTCATATACCTCCACAAAAAGAAAGCAAATAACCCAATCACAAACAAAATGGGCAGAAGAGCTAAATAGACACTTCTCCAAAGAACACATACAGATGGCCAACAGGCACATGGAAAAATGTTCATCGTCGCCTATAGTCAGGGAAATGAAAATCAAAACCACAGTGAGAACAGCCCATATTAAAAAGACCAGAGACAACAGGTGCTAGCGAGGATGTCGAGAAAAAGGAAGCTTCCTACACTGTTGGAAGAGGCAGACTGATCCATCCCTATGGAAAATCAGTATGCAACCGTCTCAAAAGACTACAACTAGACCTGCCATACAACCTAGCAATTCTACTCCTAGGTAGCTTCCAGAAGAATGCAAAACATTCACTTCTAGGGAAAATTTCACTCCCATATTCACTGTTACAATAGCCAAGGCATGGGAAGGGGACAACCAATATGCCCCAAATCAGACCAATGGGATGAAGAAGATATGGTGTGTTTATATATGTGGAGTATTACTCAGCTATCAAAAAAGGTAAATTCTTGCATTCACAGCACATGGATGGAACTGGAAGGGGTTAGGCTAAGGGAAACTGATCAGAAGGAGGACAGATACAGGATCATGTGACTTACACATAGAGAAGCAGGCAAAGGGTTGGAAAAAGCCTGACCCCAAAATTAACCCTTGAAAGCTGCGTACACAGTGGAGGCACAGAGGCAGTGCAGGAGAGGAAGGGAAAGGAAGACCACATGGTTGGGAAGGAGCAATATGGGGGTGAGCTATGGCAACAACACCTGAAGGGGAGGATCCTGTACTTCTAAAATACAAACATAAACGTAAACCAATGCTAACTCAAGAAAAATATTAATGTAACCATCTAAAAAGGAAAATCAAGACCCGAGAAGGGAAGTGTACTTGCTATTATGAAATGACTCCAGAACCTAGCGGCTCTTACCTGATCTGTGCAGCCACGTGTGGGCTGGGCTTGCAGATGTTTGAAGGCTCGACTGGGCTGGTGGCCGGCAGGGCCCACCCCCTGGGGGTCCGCAGGGCTCACTCTGTGGCTGGCGGTGGCAGCTAGCTGGCAGCTGTTAGCTCAGCCGGGCTTGGCCCGGAACACTTCTCTAGCATGACAACCTCGGGATAACTGTCTTCTACATAGAGGTGGCTTCCCCCTAAGAGAATAAGCCAAGAAAATCAGGCAGAAGCTGCATGACCTTTTCTGCATAGCCAGGCTTGAAAGTCACATGTCATCATGTGACCGTTCTGTTTTGGTGGCGAGAGTCACAGTTACCTGGATTCAAGAAGAGAGAACTCAAGCCTTTCCCCGCTGCTGCCACCAAGCAACTCTCCTTGAGATGAGTGTCCAGGAACTCTGTGGCCTGTTCTAAAAGCACTACAGGAAAGTCCGTCGTCCAAGTGAGTAGGCAGCACTGATGGAGAGCAAGGGAGGAGTTCTCTGGAGCATCAGCGCTCAGAGCTCATCATGATGTGATTCTCCTTCCTCCAGTACCTGCTTTGTGACCACATCCCCGGCACCCAAGACCCTCACCCCGGCATCCAGCTCTCCTGAGCCCAGGAACCGAGGCGGCCATTTCTCCACAGCACCCCCCAAGAAAGGCTCCCACGGGACTTTGGGCCCATTTTGTACAAAGCTCTCACTGTTCCCCGGCAGTGTCTTCTGGGGAGATACAGAGGTGCTGTAATGACTGGACCAGTTCCCGCCTCGCCCTCCGCCATGGCCTGTTTCTCCCTCCTCTGCCCGATCTCTGCTCATCCCTCTTCTCCTCCTTCTCCAAGAGCATTGGCAGAAATTGTCAGGGAGTTGATCAGATTTATTCAATTTAGACTTAACAGACCTGGGACTCCTATTTCTCCTTCAGGTTCATAAGGTTTTTTATTCCATTTACAGGTTTATTCATTTATCAGATATTCGTTTCAATTCACTTTAAACACCGGCACGCGGAGACGAGTTCAGGGGAGATGCTCATCATTTACTGCTTGGGCTCCTCTGAGAGCTACTGCCCGTTTCCTCGTGGGCTGTGGCATCAGGCGGGCAAGGGCTTTAAAGGGACAGGACACTGAACAAAGATGGGACCATGGGGTGCACCTCTCTCTAGATGGCTGCAAGGATCTGGGGTGTCGGTGTGTTCCCCCAGGCTGAGTGGCACAGTATATTCTGACTTCAAGAACTTGCTAGATTGTGAGAACTGACTTCAAGAACTTTTTAGATTCCATCTCATGTTCTTGAGGTTATGGGTGAAAAGAAAGCCCCAATAGGGTCTCCTTTCACTATGCAAGAATAATGAACCCCATTCTTCAGTTACTGCCCCCTCCATCATTATGCCCTTCCATGTATTTCCAGGAAAGGCCACTGCCTTGGTTCCCTTGAGAGACCAAACACACCTCCCAAGGGCAGGGCTGTAGGTAAGAAGGAAGGAGTGAGCCTTGGAGGTCCCCTTACTCCTCACGGAGAGGGCACCTCTCCTACGCCATCTCCCTGGGCCCTGCAGCTCCATCAGCACCAGGCAACCCTCACACATCAAAGCCCCACTCTCCTGCAGGGATTTAAGCCCATTTCATTCTCCATTTGCCATCGGTCCAGTATCCTCTGAAAGGAAAATAATCCTTTACGTTATCTAAAGAGTGACATGCCTCGTACAATACGCCACTGAAGCCCCACAAGTGGGAAGGCTAGATCTTGAGCATCTGTCTGAAGGACAGATGTCTCCCTTTTGCCTGGACCATCTCCCACTACAAGAAAAACGGACACAGACGCATTGCTCCCACACCTGCTGTAGTCTGGGCCCAACCATCACCTGCTTCCACTGCCGCCTCTGGTTCCCGGTGGATAGGCAGACAGTGGGACCCAGGACCTGGGACCCTGGAGAAGGGGCCTGGGGAAAAGTGTCCAGTGGCAGTGGTGACAGAGGAGACTGGCACAGGTCATAGCAGCCCGGGCACAGCAAGGCGAGTCCTGGACAGACAAGGGCTAAAAAGCAACTGTTGTCCTCCCTGCCTCTGGTGCAGATCCCCCAAGGCCTGAGCACGCCAAAGATTCAGCGAGCCTCTGGTGTGCTCCCCAAGAACGTGTCCCTTGCTCCTGAGGGACAAGAGGCCAGGCCGTTCTGTCCCACAGCAGCTTCCCCTAGGCAGGCTCCACCCTGGGCCCAGGCTGGCTGGGCCAGGCTCCCATCCACCCCCACACACCCCCACTGCCTGGGCAGCTCCATTATCATTCCTGTGGCCGTTCCAGCTGCTCATGGGTTGACACTGTGACCTGACTTGAGAGGGGCCTGTGGCTGGAAGAGTCTCAGAATTTTTGACAAGATGACATGGACAGAGAGAAAATAGCTACATTGCTTCCCCCTTCAACCTTGAACCTGCCTCACACATCCCCCAAACACACAACACACACAGACACACATGTCTCTCTCCTCAGAACAGAGACAAGCAGAGACACAAGTTCAAGCAAAAGCTTACGAGAGGGCACCGATTTCAACCTCCTGCCACCAGCTCTGTGACCTCTGGCAAGGCCTTTAGCCTCCTTCAGCCTCCGGTTCCTGGCTGGAGGGCTGAGAGGGGCCTCTTTATAGTCCAGGTCTTCAAGGCAAGCCTGCAGTGGACAAAGACTCCCTCCTGGCTGCAGTGTATCATGCTTATTGCACCCCGCAGCCCCGCCTGGCCTACCCCAGGGCCCTGCTGGAGAAAAGGGAAGTCCTTGGAGAGACTGCATATGGAAGGCAAACAACGCTCAGTCTCCTGACCTTCTTATGGAAATAGAAAAGACTTTTTTTTCCCTTCTTGTCCCTGAAGCAATATGTGGGCCCAGAAAGAATTGCAATGTGACTATTTCTCCTTTGAGACAGCTTATTCCAGAGAGTCCAAGAAAAGGAGGAGGAAAGGGGAGATGTGACCATAGGAAGAACTTTCTGGAAAGCAGCATTTCAGAAAAGAGGATGGGAGGACACATCCGACTTGATTCTGGATCAGCCTCTAACCTCAGGCGGAGGCAGTTATTTACACTGGGCCTCAGTTTACGAGTCTGCCAGACATGCGTAAGGATGCAACATCTGAATATGCAGCATGGGGAGGCACTCTGAGAAGGCGAACCCTCCTCTGCCCCCAGGAAACCCTCTTCCACCCCCGGAGCCCATCAGAACAACCTGCACTTTATGGCTACTCGATATGTATACATATATTTATCTGGATCCTGCCTTGTTCTAAAAAGATTTGAAGAGCTTTGTGTGTTCAATAAACGTGTACAATGAATGAATCAATTAATGGGCTAATGGATGTAAAAGTGCTTTGAAAAGGGTAAGATGAAAGATTGTGATCATCGGAATAGTGGCTGAGGTGGCCTTCCAAGGAGCAGAGGCCCCCAGAGCCGGCCTTCCCTTAACGCGGGGGGCGGGGGCAGGGGTCCATTGACCTGGAAAGGAAACACCTTCTCAGCTTTGCTTTGAAAAAGGCATCCCAATAACCAGGTTTTTCCACGCAGCCCTGAGGCTCATGGCATTAAGTCACAGGTTTGCGTCGGATATTTATCCTCCGGACTCGAGCTACACGCCACACTAAGGAAGGAGAGGGGGTCCTCCAAGCAGCTTCCCACATCCACATCAGAGGGCCTTTCCCTCACTCTTAAACATCTCTGGGTCACCACCCACCCCTTCGACCTCGCACAGGAGGAGCTCGCCCTGGTCTTCCTCTGCAACCAAAAACTGAGCTGGAAGATCTGCTCTGAGGACTGCGTCTGGACTCCCAAGATGGAGGGCTGAGGCTGGGGGCACCGTGGGGAGGGGGATGAACGCAAGGCCGCAGTGAGGTTCAGCGCAGAGAGCGGGCAGCCTGTTGCCAGGTCAGGCAGATGCTGTGTCCCAGCAGGGCACTGCATATGCCTTTATAGTTATTGTTCCTCAACTGTCCACCCCCCAGAGCTCACACAATATGAGATGAAACGGCCTGCAGGAGGCTGCAGAGAAATGGGACACTGCTGGAGGGGCTTTCTGTGCCCCCTCCGGGGAAATGCTCCAGACTCACTCCTCCTGGCTCCTCCCCAACCTCTATGCTCTCAGCTGGTCTCCAGGCATTTTTATCTGGATGGGTTCACAGTGTCCTCAGGACTGAAATGGCCTATTTCCCCAGATACCTGCCCCCATAACTGATGGGGTGAACCCAGCACTCTGGGGAGGGTGGAGGGGCTTATTAAGGGAAAAGGGAGAGTCACTGCTGCAGGAAGCCACGTCTGCATGTGCACCGACAGGTACAGCTCTCTTGACAAACACGCCGGGCATAGATGTCTGTGTGTTTACACTGCGGGTGTGAGTTTGCATGTGTGCACTAGTCTATGTGTGAGCAAATATGAATGCATATAAATGTGTGGGGTGTTGTGTGTCTGTGTGTAAAAGAGACAGAGGGTGCAGAGAAAGAGAGAGAGACAGCCACTGAGACAAACAGGACGGGCACCCCTCCCTGCACTGCCTGGGGTGTGAGCTGCTGGAGTCTTGCTCCTGCTTCAGCCAGAGCCCAGTCACCACCACCAGCAGGGGACATTTGGTGTCATTGAGCTTTGCAGAGCTCCTGTATCAGGAAGCTCTGGAAACCCAGGAGGGGAGAGTTCTCTTGGAAAAGAACAAAGGTAAGAAGGAACTAGAAAACAGAGGAGGCAAAGGGATGATAATCCCATGATAAATCTTGGGATTTATCATGGAGTTGGGGCTGGAAATGTGTCTCCATTGAGAGGTAGAGACAGAGAATGGGTGTGGTTGGTTGATACTACAGGTAAACCAAGGCAGGCTTGAGCAGGCTGGCTGACCTTGACAAAGTAAGGCCTTTATCTTCCTTAAATAAAGGAGAACTTCGATTGTCTTTTGAGCCAGGTGAAGTCCCACCTTCCCATTTACATTTCACAAAATAACAAGCCTGCTTTGGAAAGCTTTGCTTTGGGGGAAAGGTTGCTGATGGGAAAGGTAGAGGGAGGGGAGGGAACATTTCATCCAGAAAGATTTCTGGATTTGAATCCCGTGGGTCCCACCTTCAGCATTGCTTTGGACCTGCCTCTGTGCACAGGTTTGGAGGCGGGAGGCAGGAGACCTAAGGGGCTCACACCCTGCAGCAGATGTCGGGTGCAGAAGGTGTGTGAGTCTCCCCTTGGTGAGCTCTGGCTTTTGGGCCTCCAGATTCCCTCCCTACCATTCAGTCCACACCCCACTGCATGCAGTTAGGACAATGGAGGAAACTGATGTTGGGCTGGAGGGCAGACACCAGGGACTAGGGATCAGTCAGTGCCCACCCACTGGGTGTGTTACGGGGCAGGGAGAGGAACCAACCCTGTTACAGGTGGAGGGGATCCCATGACTTACAGAGTCGGGGCTGGAAGATAGCATCTCGCTGCTCTGCCTCCAGAAATCTCTCCTGCTCTTATAAATTCCCAGCAAGAAATAGTCATAACTGCCTCATTAACTTTGCCTTGACCGCCAGAAATTCTTAAGTCTTACTCAGCTAGCTTGCAATGGTGAAGTCCCAGAAAGGACAGCTATTTCTTTACGTTGGCAATACCCCTCGTGCACAGAGCATGGATATAAAACCTGGAGTTAGACAGGTCTTTTATAGTATTTACCACACATTTAAGTCTATTCTCAATTTCTTGTTCCTTTTCATTTAAAGTAACATGGAATACAGACCTGTATTAAAAGGAAGAAAATTCATTGAAAATACAGCAGCAGGGATTAAAGCATAGTTGACTAGGAAGAGCTGATGTGCATAAGCTGTGGTTTGCACATAATTGGTGCCCTACAAATGCTGAATAGACGAATGAATAAATGTAACTCAGAAAAGGTAATCGAGAAAATACACACGCCCCATTTTTGGGTATTTTAAATACACAGTGGTGTTGAATAGATGGATGAACTACATACTTGGCCCTTGACACCATCAGAAAAACCACTGTTCTTGATAAACACACAGATCCCCTGGCCCATGCTCTGTTAGAGCCAGACTAACAACATCAGAATTGGGGGGCTGGGGCAGGCATATTCATGAACTTGTATTTTTTTTTAAGATTTCTTTATTTATACACACAAGAGCTGGGGTACAGGCCAGAGTTGCAGGATGTTAGAGGATTCACCAGAGACAGAGTGAGGAGCAGAACAGGCAAATGGATTGAAATATACTGCTGAGGGGAACAGTGGGTGAGGCAGGGGAGGTCTGCTGAGCCACGTGGGTCCCTCCCTGGCCGGGAATCGAACTCGCGGTGCTATGCAGCAGATGCTTCACAGTGCGGTGCTCAACCCGCTGCGCCACCAGGGAGGCCTGAACTTGTATTTTCTAAGCTGCATCTCAGGAGTTGCTGATGAGCCGCCAGGTCTGGGAATCACCTGGGTTAGACGTCTGGAGTGTTGTTTAGATGAGGGCAGACACCAAGACCACCAGACGCCACTGATGTTGCTGCAGGAGCACTGGGCCGGGAGGCAAAAGACCTTGGTCATCTGGACAGGCAACATGTGCTCCTGGGAAAGGCCACACAGACAATGACTTCTGCTTTCTCTGAACCTTGCGTGTCTTCTGTAGAAGTTGACAGCAGAAGGACAAATTCCTTCCAGCACAAACTCCATACTTTCATAACAAATAAGCAGAGAATGGCCTCCTTGGTGGCTCAAGGGGTTGAGCACCGCACTATGAAGCATCCGCAGCCACTGCAGCACGAGTTCGATCCCCGGCCAGGGAGCGGACCCACATGGTGCAGCAGACCTCTCCTGCCTCTCCTGCAGCTCCCTCCAACAGTGTATTTCAGGCTACCCACCTGTTTTGTTCCCCACTCCATCTCTGACGACTCCTCTTACCCCCCGCACCTCTGGCCTGTACCCCAGTTCTTATATGCATAAACAAATCTTTAAAAAACAAAACAGACAAGCAGAGGGAGAAGAGGAGTAAAAGAGCACCAAGGCACAGACCCAGGGGTGACAAGGACCCTTTCCCAAGCTCCCAGCCTCTCTGCCTACTAGGAAGGGGGTCAAGGGCAGCAGCCACCGGATGCAGTTGGTGTAGCCGCGTCACCTACGGGAGATGAAAGAGCAGGGAATGGAGCCCAGATGCCAGCGTCCTGCCCCGACAGTCATCCAGGGCTCCGGAAATGGCACCGAAGGGAAGCTCTAAGTCACGTGCAGATTACAGTCGTTCTGTTTGCCTTTTTCCGCAGTAGATCCGATGATTTAAATTAGGTCTCGATTCTTGTTTAAATTATAGTTTACTGTTCTGCACCCCGCTCAGAAGTGAATTACCTTAAGCAGCGGTATTAATAACATGGTTATAATTAAGCCTCATTACTGCAGGCAGTTTGCTGAAACAAATTGCTTCTTCATTATTATTATAGCACCTTTGGTAAAAAGACATTTCCCCAGAATGCGACCTTGATGCTTTATATAGTAAAAGCCGAGATATGATAGAGATGTAAGGATGAATTAGCATCTTTTGCCTTCTCTATCCGGCTCATTAGAAGGAAAGGAACGCAAGTCAAATCCAAACAGCCTTGATGGCAATTTTAATCTGTATGAAATGGATAATGAATAGTTTTGAACTTTCCACGACATTTTTGTAATGGTGTTTTATTTATACGATGCTACTATTAAAATGAATAAATAAATAAAGAAATACAAGCCGAGGAGGAGACACAAGAAAAGCTAGGAAGGTCTCACCAGTCAGCGATACCACGAACTTGAGCTTGTAACCATCCATTGGTTTGGGAGTTTCTGGCTCAGAGCCTGTTCTACTGGGGGAGGAAAAGGGGACGGCGGTCTGTCTATGTTTTTCTAATTCTACTGTCTTACTCCGGCCTCAAGGACTGGGAAGGAAGGGGCCTGGCAGGAATGACCTAGAAACTCTGCAGACCAAGTTCGAAGGGCATGCGACTGCTGAGAACCTGTGGAGCCTTAGGAGCTGGCAATGCCCACCTGGGCTCTGGGAGTTTGGGTACCCCAGTCCCCTCTGCCCACTGCCCCTCCCCCCACCCCCCTGCCCCACCACATGGGTGCTGAGGAGGCAAGCACATTTTGGAGGTCTGCAGGCCCACGCGGCTGGGTCATTTCCTGTTTCACTTATTAATTACTCTTTCTGGTGATAATTAAGATTCTGAAAACTAATTTTGTTTGGTGATTTACTCTTTTTTTTTTTTTTGGTAATTAGATGTGGTGATTAGAATGTGCTTTGTATCACATTAGCATTTTCTTAGAAAGAAGCAAGCAGGCACACAGGTCAGGCAGGCAGTCACATCTAGGAAGGGCAGCCCCACATGGGGGCAGGCCCGACCCCCCCCCCCACACCTGCCCAGCTCCCATGGACAGGACAGGAGTGGGGGGCTGAGCTGAGACGCTTGCTGCCGGCCTCTTTGCTTGGCTGCTCGAGACTCTGACGAGCCTAATCCATCTCCCCAGACTTTATCTCCAGCTAGAGACGCTCCAGCCCTGTAGCCAGCGGTACCATGAAGACAGCCCTTACTGGCCAGGCCACGCGTCTGTCGCACCGGCTGCACCCAACAGAACACAGCACAGTCAGTAGAGTAGATCCCCCACCTCCCTTCTCTCTCTCACACCCCAGATTCCCAAGGGCCGAAAGCAGCAGGCCAACTGCCCATGCAGAACGCAGGACCAGCTTCTGGGAGCTCCTCTGGGGAGCAGGCAAAGCTGCAGGTGTACAGTCCTCCCCCAGCCCAAGACGGTGAAGAATCAAAGAGCTGATGAGAATGTGAACTTTTTTTTTTTTTAAAGATTTATTTATTTATGCATACAAGCACTGGGACTTTTGCAGCCAGCTCTAGATCCAGATTCTCGCTCCATCAGTTTCCGGTTGCATGGCCTTAGGTGAGTGACATAACCCTTCTAAGCCTCGGGCCCCATCACCTCTCAGTCTCCAAGGAGCTGTAAGGAGTCACCATCGAGTGGACCCAGAGTGCTTAGCCGGGTGTTGGCGCAGTGCACATGCTCAGTAAGTGGGTGCTGTTGTCACCACCCTGTCTGCGTGCTTGTTCGCCTCCCTCCAGGGAAGCAGCTCTTGTGCTACAATCAAGGTGACAACTCAGGCTTCAGGAGGCCTGAGGGAAGGTCAGCGGGCCAGGCAGGGGACTCTCTTTATTACACAAGAAGTTCCCAAGAACAGCCAGACCCAGATGAAGCAGGCCCCAGGTCTCAAGCCCTGGTGGCAGGTTGCTGGGCTCAGCCTGGCAAATGAATGACGACAGCAAGAGAAGACAGCCATGAGACTCCCCACTGCTCCCGCACCACCTTGCCCTCTGGGCCAATGCCACCCGTGGTTCATCACCACTAAGCTCCAGGGAGGGCCCCGCATTCATTCACCACCCACTGGCCACCTGCTCCAAGCCTGGCCCTGAGCTGGATGCGGTCCACAGAACCAAACGACTTCTACACGGGCCTCACACACTCACAGAAGCGGGTATTTCTCCAGTTAGGGTCAAATGCCACCCATGCATAGAGTCATGCAAAGACCCGTGCAAAGGCTTCTGAAAGCTCCCCGGTGCCCAGAACACAGGTAAAGTGCCAGTGGGCAAAGGAAGAGTGCACAGTCAGTACCGAGAGGCCAGGGAGCCTGGGCCATGGAAAGCACAGTGACCGGCACACTCAGTAAACAGCAGAGTGCAGTGGCCCAGGGCTGCACCAGGAGCTAACGTTTGACAAGGAAACTGAGCCCAGCTCCTCATGAGCCTAAAAACCAAAGAGTCTGAGCTCATTCTGTGGGCCTCTGAGACCTGCTGGAGGACGTGGAGGAAGGTGACGTGCTACGGCTCTGTTCTGCACAGGTTATGGGGGCAGCAGCGGGGAGCATGGCAGCTGAGAGGTGGGGGTGCAGCAGCAGGTGCAGGGGGCCCGAGGGAAGGCAGGCCACGCTGGGCTGGTGCACAGGCCAAGTCCAGGCCCGGGTTGTCTGTTCACCCACGAGGTCTCTCTGCCCAGCCCATTCCTCAGGCCTGTAACAGGGACCCTGCTACCTGCCTGCCTTGTTATCTTTAAACTAGTACTCAGGAGGCAGCCAGGCGCTTTCCATTCTGCTCTCTCTTGCTTCCGCTCATGGAACCTGCTGCAGCTCTGAACCCTTCTGACCGGCCCACAGACAACCCTGCAGATGAAAGCACCCAACACCTGATACAGCCTGTGGCTCTGCATGCCCTTCTCAATATCACTCTGTGGCAGCTGGGCATTGGGACCACCTCCTCAGGGGTCCTCCTGCTCGCTCCTCTCCTGCTCCCCTCCAGCCCTGACCCCCTGGTGCTCCACCATAGGGGCACATAGACTCGGAAGCCATGGCTGTATGCTCCTATTGCAGGAGCCCGGGTGGCATTTGAGGCAAAAAGCCACAAAGCCAAGCACTGAACTTTCGCGACCCTTCGGTCTCTTGTCATTTCCCTACTCTGCAGAGAATTGTGAGTCCAGCTGAATGACGCCGAGTGTGCAATTAGATCAAAGGTTACTGCACAGAAGAATCGTTGCCATTGTTAAGTGAAGAGATGGGCCAGCCAAGGCCTCTTGTAACCTTTTCCTTCGAAGCTTAACCCCTCTTGAGCCGAGCGATCTAGAAGGCTGAAATATGCTCGTTAGGAGGCCTTGGAAAGCCTCTTGCAG
The DNA here is from genome assembly GCA_019455555.1 of Galemys pyrenaicus. NCBI lineage: Eukaryota > Metazoa > Chordata > Mammalia > Eulipotyphla > Talpidae > Galemys > Galemys pyrenaicus. The sequence goes on from JAGFMF010011443.1 coordinate 1,243,467, forward strand.
AGACGCACTGAGTCTGGAAACCTCCCTGACCTCAGAGAAGGGGGCCGGGAAGTGACTCTGGAGTGGTAATTTGATCTGCAGGAACCCTCAGACCTTCCTGTGGCTTATTTTCATTAATTATTAATTAATTAATATGCTAATTACATATATTATTTGTGAGACATATATATTGTGAGACAGAGCACTAAGCAGTGTGGAATGGAGAAGGGAAAGGAAGGGGCGGCAGTGAGCTGAGCCATCTCACTGGCTGCCTGCAGGCGGCTCTGGTCCCCAGTGGGGGCAGGGAGGGGCAGAACCCTGCTAACAGAGAAAAAACGGCAACCGAAATCCCTAGTTTTGCCAGAATAATCGCATGCAATGGTAGCATTAAGTCTGTAAGGAAATGTCATTTAATATGCACGCCATTTCATTTATACATCAGAAAAGTGATACCTTGTTTATAATGAAACAGACTGTACTTTTTAAATATTTGTTTGACTCTCTTAGCCTCTGGATTCTGAACTAGTGAAGATCAGAAACTGTCAGATTTATCTTTGATTCCCAGCAACTATCATGGTGCTGATAGACAGATGAGGTAGTATCAAGTAAGTAAATGGGAGGGAAAGAGAGAAATAAAACATAAATTTTTGTGCATATAAGCTATGCCAGAAAACAGTGTATGTATTTCTTACTCGTGGATCTCATCCCAACCCTGTTAGCTGGATGACATCAGCTTGTTATTCTCAAGGGGAAAATGAAACATGAAGGTATTTAACATTTGCTGAAATCATACAGGTTTATAAACCAGTCGTCACTTGGCTCCATTTCTGGAGCCAATGGCTCCATTTCTGAGTCATTTGTCCAAGGAAGAAATCACAATGAATATTTTCCTGGCTCCTGACTATCAGTTCCTCCTCTTTTAATAACAAATTTTCAATCAGAGACAAGCTCCCCAGGCTCAATCCAAGTGTTTTGGGTGGAATCGACTTAACTCCTGCTTCCATAGAGCTTTAGCACATGAAGACCCAGATGTGGCGCTTAGCTTGGGATAATCATCAAATCAACCAGAGCCAACAAAACACAATCCATGCTTTGCAGGCATCACTGAGGGGGCTACTTGCTGGTACCCAGTAGCTCCCTACCCTTCTCAGCTCTCTCCTGGCACAGAGGACCATGGGCAGGAAGTCCACTCTTCCTCCTGTTTTCTGTAGAGTCCACCAATGAAAGGCAGGTGGACAAGATGGGAAGGGCAGAGGAGAAGCAGCAGCTGGTATTTTTCTCCCTTTACCAAGTTTCCGCTTTATCAGGCTTCTGCTATGCATCACTCATCTGGGTGTCCGCGTCCACTGGGCACAGCTTCTCTGAGATCTCTGCATTCCACATGTCCTGGAGGTTAGCAGCTGCCTCGTGGCCCTTGTTCCTCAGACCTTCCAATACCACCAGCTTTAAACCATCCTTCTTCACATGCCTAAAATGCTTCTGGCTTCCTCACCGAACCTGACTGAGCCCCTCAGGGCTGTTCTCCTTCCGTCATAAGACTGTTAATTGCAACGATGGTGCGGCCCTGACGTGAGTCTTCCCTGGGACAGAGCGTGGAGGTGTGGAGGGCAGAGCTGAGGTGGAGAAGACCTGAAAACTGATGGCCTCATTTGAGCCCCTGAATCCAGCTTTACCTGAAGCCAGTGCTGGTCCAAGACTTCTCCATGTCCATTCTAACAGGGTTCCCCTTTGCCACTAGTTACACCCGTTTCCATCTGCATTTGGCCTGGGGGACAGGCAGCTGAAGGTTCTGACTAAAGCAGCCCTGAGCCTTCTGGCAGAGTCTTTAATCTCCTCAGTAGATGCCTATTTGAGCTTCAAGACACCTTCTGAGCTCCCTTCTCTCCTAGACCTGCAGACCAGCAAAAGTTTCTCCAAATTCCAAATTGCCAAGTGTCACAGCCCTTCACCTGGAACCCTCCAGGCTTCAAACTCACCTCCTCAGCACCATCTTTTCCTGGTTGAGATTTCTTCCTTTGAAACAAGTTTAGAACAAGAAGAGTTCTAAACTCGCAAGCCCATGTCATGACTTCAGAAGCAGCAAAAGTTTTCTTTTCCCTTCCTGCTGCTACTCCTTCAAAACGGAGCAACCGTCCCTTTCCCCGGCTCATTATGGCACACCGCCCACTTCCCCCACAGGTGTGTGAGTATCTACAATTAAGTGATACAGTTCTGCACATTAACACCAGATGCCTAGCCACCATTAAAATGCAAATCCCTTGGACGAGACAGACCTGTAGGGTTTAGCAGTGAGCTCCTTAATGGAAAGAACAAGGATTCGAGATGCCCACACTGAAGGCATCCTGAGTCCCCCCTATATAGAGCCCCAGGAGCTAAGTCCTCTGAGCCTCAGTTTCTTTTCTGCACAGTGGGGACTACAGGCAGCCCTCCCCCTTCACTGCACCTCTGCTCCCTGTGAGGGGACTGCATCACGAGACGGTGACAGAGCCCGCACGCCCTTGCATGTGGTGCTGCTCTGTCCTTGAAGAGCCTGTTCAAGGGCACAAGGGCTGTGTGCCTGTCACAAACGCAGACCTCCGGGTGTGTGACTTTACTAAACAGAAGGGGAAACCATACTGAACCCAAGCCGTCCGGCACAAACCCACACTCCTCTTTACTTCTGTAGGGTCAGAGAATGATCAGATATTTCCACCCTCCCACCACTGTGATGATGGACACCTGCGGTGCTGCGAGCATTCCAGGGTGGGCATGCGCAAGTGGGTGCACCTGAGTTGGACACGGGCTTAAATGGGTGGTGTCATGAGGACGCCAGGACTGACCGACAGAACCAACAGGACTGACAGTACTGACCGATGCAAGCCGCAGCAGCAGAAAGCAGCCGAGAGGGTGAGATGCGCTGGGGGCTGGGAGGCCTGCCAGCCTCCAGGTACCCATGCCTGCCATGTACCTGGCCACCTCTACTAAATAAAGCATAAAAGCCACTGAGAGGTCCAAGATTCTCCTTCCTTGACCCGTCTGCCCAGAACCATCCTGAACCTTGCTCCTGTGCCGCCCCTTCCTGCTGCTACAACTTCATAGGGTGCCTTGACCCAATATTTCCCAACACATTCTCTGTTTCTTAGAATGTGAAAAACAGGTGGTTTTCACTGGACAGAAGGGTTGTGAGGTGCTGAAGGCCAGCAGACAAATTGCTCCTACTGCACTTGACTGGCAGTGGGTGGGTTCACAGCTGCTCTTCCTTTTAAATAAAGTGAGTTTATTGAGCAACTACTTGCCCTACATTTTTGTGGGAGACACACATATGACCATGTGAAAAGGGGAAGAATAATAACAAGGAATCTTCTGGAGGGAAAAAATGTGCCTGCCACATATATTCATAGCTATTAATCTGTATTTATTACACATACTACGAACTAACTCAGATACACAGAGAAGTATACAGCAGATGCCTGGACAGTTCCTGCAGTTCTGACCCGATTCTGAGAAGGGTTGTGTGGGAAGAAGGAAGCCTGGACATGCTGTTGGCAGTGGGACCTGGGCCGGCCAGCCTCCCTGTCCTCCGCAGGGTCCATTCCAGAAGGCTGAAGGGAAACTGCTCCTTCCTTTCATTTCTGGGCCAGTAATGGTTTCCGGCCTCCTCATTTGCATCCATAATTGACAGCTCTGTAGCAACTCATTAGGAAAGTAGGACTCCCTGTGACCAACAAAAGAGGGGAATGAATCCCACAGGGCTGGATTTCAGAACCTGCTTGAGAATCTCAGACAGCCGATTCAAGGGACCGAAGCACAGAGCAACTCAATCGCCATCGGCAGCTTTGAACCAGAGCTTCTCAGAACCCTAAGGTGAAGCTGGAACCTGTACCTGCACCTGCCCTGGAGGCAGGAGAAGCAGGGTCCATGGTCTGGAGAGCAAAGGGCACTGTGCCCCTGGATGCTGAGCTAGTGACCTCCCTCCCTGCTGCATCCAGAGCCAGGCTGGTGCTCAGGGCCTCATGGCATCAGCGAGCAGTGGTCTACCCATCGCGGTACCCAAGCCCCATGCTGCGGAGAAGTTTATGGATGGAGAAGCCATGCGTTCATTCTACAACTGTGTGTTAGGCGCCAACTGCTTATTAGCTGCATCACATACACCAAGTTGTTTCAGTCCTCGTGATGGAATGATAATACAGTGACTTGCCACATTTATTTCACAAGAGACAGAAACCATAGCACAAAAAGGCTGAACATCGTAAAAGTCACAGGGGCTTTGAAGCCAGATCTTGCGAGTCCAGTAACCTTTTCCTTCAGCAACCCAAGGATGATGTGCTCAGTGCAAAAGGAAATGCAGGGACAGAAATTTCTACTGCAAGTGAGGGAGGCAGAGGCTGCTCTGAACAAGGGAAGCCAGAGTAAGCTGCCTGGAGGCGTGGTCTTGGAGCTCAGTCTCAAAGTCTAAAAGGAGCTGGATTTGGAAAGACAGGAGGAGGGAGAAAGGCCATGGGGTGAGGGTAGGAGGCAAAGGGTGGGCCAAGCAGTGGTTCTCCAGTGCGAGGCCTCTGCATGTTCTGGGGGCAGGTAAGGACTGGTGCACCTACCGCAGAGGGTGTCCTGGGTGAGAACAGAGGCCACGCTGCACAGGTGTGCTGGTGCCAGAGCCTGGGCAGCAGCAAATGGCAGATTAAGGGATGAAGACCATGGTCACTGGGAGTTGGGAGTCATAAAAGATCCTTGGAAAAAATACAAAGCATCGGGAAGAAGACTTCCAGAGAGGAGAGGGTCCTAAACCCTTGAGGCCTCTGTAGCTTCAGGGAAGTAACAAGTTCCCTTAGAAGGTCTCCACCAATTTGCAACCCTCTCAGGCTCCTGCAAGCACCCCCTGGCCTACTGATGACCCCTTCTCCTGGCACCCAATCCCTTCTTCAGACATGTGGAGGCCACTGTGGCACCCACATGTACGAACCCATGCTAGAGACTGACTTTACTTAACAGATTCCCTTCTAGAACGTGCTGCCCTTCCCAGCCCTCATTGGGGCTGGAGCATGTCGCCAACTCCTCTCCCCAGACAACTTTGCCACCCCTCCACCCCGCCGCTGGCAGTTCCTTCCCTTTAACCCTGAGCTTCACCCCCTTGAAGTCAGGTCATTCTCTGTCTCCCACTAGAATTTCTGTGGGGCTCTAGTCACATTTCCTCCTATGCTTATTGATTTAAATTATTCCATCATCCTCATGCACATCTTCTCTCACCAACTGGAATATCAATCTGGCATGCTCAGGGGCCTAGTTCTCACTCTTCCCTGACAACCCCTGTCCAGAGCATCTTCCCTCGCTCGGAGGCCTCCCTTCTCCTCTGGGCCTGAAGTTAGCTTGCTGGCATTTGCCTCCTGTTCATTCTTTCATTCCCTTATGCAGTGGAATGATTCCAGGGGACCCCTCCTGCCTCTCACCATTCAGAGCAAGTCACTGTGTTACTCTGGTAGTTATGTCTGCAGCTGCATCTTGTATAGGATTTGGGTGATAAGCACAAATCTGGCAGGAATTTTGAAGGCATTAAAGATTGGAAGAAAATTTTTGCACACAATACTAATGATAAGGGACTGATCACAAAGATCTACCAAGAGCTAATGAGGCGCAACAAAAACAAAGTAAACAAACCAGTCAAAAAATGGGCAGAAGAGCTGAAAAGACACTTTTCCATAGAAGAAATGCAAATGGCCAACAGGCATATGAAAAAGTATTCAATATCACTTGCATGTAGATGCAAATCAAAACCAGAATGAGGTATCAGTGAGAATGAGGTACTTTCACCAGTGAGGATGACACATATTAAAAAACTAGCAACAACAAATGTTGGTAAGGATGTGGAAGAAAAGGAACTTTCCTACACTGCTGGTAGGAATGCAAACTGATCCAACTGCTATGGAAGGCTGTGTGGAGGGTCCTCAGAATACTAAAAATGGAGCTTCCATGTGACCCAGCAATTCCACTCCTAGGGATCTATCCAAAGGACACAAAAACATTCGTTCAAAAGGACACCTGCACCCCTGTGTTTACTGCAGCACAATTTACAATAGGTAAGCTATGGAAACAACCCAAATGCCCAAAAATATATGACTGGGTCAAGAAGATGTGGTATGTTTACACAATGGAGTATTACTCAGCATTCAAAAAGGACAAACTCATGCCATTCAGAGCAACATGGATTGAGCTGGAAGGGATTATGCTCAGTGAAATAAGCCAGAAAGAAAAAAAAATGTTGAATGGTTCTGCTTATAGGAGGAATTTAGAGGAAACAAATAAGGGATTGGGGAGAAAAAAAAGTAACTATAATAAAGTAAAAGCCAAAACCTAAGGCAACGATAGATCAGAAACATTCTGTAGGGGAGGGAGAGGGTGAAGCATCAGAACAGGGGTGGGAAGAGCAAAGGGACTGTGGTGGTGGTGCACGGGTGAATTGGTGGTGGGAATTTCACGGGGAAATCACACATCGTACAAATACGAAGGATGATGTAATAAATGCATATTAAATAAATAAACAAGTAAGACTATGTTTGCGAACCTCCCTAGCACTGGTCCCAGTGTGTCAAGTTGACTGTTAATTACTGGAGACTGCATTACTGCACTCACCAAGCCAGCCTTCTCTGAGAGTCCAGCAAGACAACTCGTGGGTCTCATAAAGGCCACACCCACTTTCCCTTTTGTTCCTTTTGCCACAGTGTCCCTGTCCTGCCTGCTAGACCCAGCGCACTTTACTTCACTCGACCTCTGCTAACTTCACACAGGGAGTTTCATTCTCAGGACTCCTCCTGCGCACTTGATCCACGTTGGAATTGGCAGCGCAGAGAAGGTGCTGCAAGTTCTGACCCAGTTCTCCCTCGCAATGGCACATCGCTCCCTTGTAGACCGATAAACACAGGACAGGAAGCGGGTCCAGTCCTCTCTCGACCCTGCAGGCAGGCAGGACAGGCTATCTCGGCTGACCCCTTGCTGGTTCTGCAGGCTCAGTGGTCTGGAGTCCGCAAGAGGGATCCTGAGCTTCAGCGAGGCAGCAGTGCGAGATGCAGCCTCTCACCAAACATCAAACGGCCTTTTTACCAGCCCTGGGCTGCTCGTTCTGGAGTCTGACTGCCTCCCTGTCTTGTCCAGGAAGCTGGCTGTGCCCAAGCCCATTTGGGGACCTTCGCCGGTAATTGGTTCCAGGAGCCCAACCCACTATCTGAAATTAATCCAGATGGTGGTGCGGTGGTGTGATGGGAGGCCAGCACAGAACTGACGGCAGCACCGTGGGTCTCCTGTCCTGCGCATACTGGCTGAGCAGTGGACAGGCTACCTTCCTTACAGATCCCTCTCCCCGCAGCAGGTCTGCAGACTTGTGCTGACTACCCTCCGAGCTGTCTCCCCGGGTCAGAGATGAGCGACACTGAGGTTTTAGGCTCAACAAGGTCTTTCTCAGCCGATATCTGCCAAAGTCTTTCCCCCACATCTAATCTCATCACTTCCTTACAGAAATTAACCTCACTTTTTCCTTCAGAAGCAAACTTTCATCAGGTTTCTCTCTTATTCCAGCGTTCTTAGCTAGGGAGGGAGTGGGGAAAGAGAAAGAGAAGGAAGTTTAACACGGCTAGATTTTTTTTTTTTACTCCTTCAGAACTCAAATGAAACATCATCTGTTTAGATCTTTCTTGGCCATCCAATCCAGAATAGGACCCCCGACACCATCCCCTATTATTCTATACAGCTGACTCACTCAAATTCCATATAGTTCATCTGTAGCAACCATTACCGAAGATAATTTATTAATTATCTGTTCATTTATTATTTGGCGCTATATTCATTTCCTTTTGCTGCTATAACAAGTAACCACAAACTCAGTGACTTAAAAAATACAACTTTATTACCTTAGAGTCCCAGAGGCCAGAAGTCAAAAACTTGTTTCACCGGGGTAAAATTAAAGTATTTCCATATCTATATCCCTTCTGAAAATTCTAGGAAAGAGTCCATTTCCTTGCCTTCCTATCTTCTAGAAACCACCTGCTTTCCTTGGCTTGGTTTCCTTCCTCCATCTTTAAACAGAAGCACTGAATCCTCAAACCCCTCTTTGACTGAGTCCTGCTCCCATTGTTCTCTGCCCAGCTGGCTTACCTCTTACAAGAATCCTTGTGCTTACAGGGCCTGCCCATACACTTCAGGATAATGCCACAATTCTTAATCAGATCTGCAAAGCACTGTTCCATATAAGTTAGCATGCTCACAGCTTTGAGAGTTAGGACATAGGTCTCTATGAAAGTCATTCTTCAGATTACCATAGTCACCCTCATCAGAATATAAATTGCAGAAGGATATAAATTTTGCCTGACTCATGTATTATAGAATTCTCAGTGCATAGAAAGAACTGGGAATGCTATACTAGAAATGAACAAAAAAGATGAGGAAGGAAGACATAAAAACACATTTGGTGGGAAAGAAAAAAATGTGGTTCTTGGCCCTGTTATCAACCTAGGTAGAGTATAGCAGTTTAAATTTGTCATCCTTATCCAAAAAAGAAGTGGATCTGTTCTAGAAACACAACTTTAAAAGTAGAGTTTGACACAGTGGAAAAAATTCTAGGAAGGAGTGAGTCACTAGCCAACACTGGAGAATAGTCTAGATATCTCTGAGAAACACCCAGTCAGCTCACTTGCTGTAACTCAAAGATGTGCCAATGTCCAGTTTGTTTTGTCCTGGCATCCCACCATCCACTGGTGGCATCCTAAAGAAGAATGGGTGATCCCCTCTAGTGGTAGTGATGTAGCAATAGATGCAAAAATGCCCACTATGAGCAAGGAAAATTCATAATGTCTGGCATCTGATAAAAATTCCAGGCATGCAAAGAAGAAAATACAGTAAGATGCAAAAAATCAGCTCAGATCCGGCACACACGTTAGCATTAGCATACAAATACTATGACAATTTCAAATGTTGAGAAACTAAACAAAGATGTAGAAGATACAAAAAAGATCCCAATTGATTCTAGAAATGAAGTATCCAATATGTAAAATGAAAAATACAGTAGATAGAATTAATGACAGATTAAACACTGTAAAATAACGGATTTGTGAACTTAAAGACATAGCAAAGGTAAAATGAAATACAGTGAAATAAGAGAATTTTTTAAATTAATAGATTTTTTAATTAATATATTATCAATAAGTGATATAAAAACTCCAAGAACCATAATATATATGTAATTGGAGTTTCCAAGGGAGAGGAGGCAGAAAACAAGTTTGAATAATGGCCAATAATTTTCCAAATCTGGTGAAAAATATAAGTCAACAGAGCCAAGCTTAATGAGCCCTATGCACAAGAAACATGAAGAAGACTACAGTAAGCTACATAATCAAACTGCTCAAAATCAGTAAGGGAAAAATATTAACATCAGCTAGGAAAAAAGGTATGTTATGTTAAAGGGGTAGAGGTAAAGAGGCTAAAGTAGATTTTTCATTGGAAACAAAGCAGGTGAGAAGACTGTGAAGGAACATCATTAGTGGGAAAAAATGGTCAACTTATACATCTATATTCCATAAAATACCTTCCCAAAGACAATATGAAAACTTCTTAAACACAGAAGATATGAAATGATTCACTACTAGAAGATACACACTATAAAAAAATGTTTAAGAATGTAAGCCAGATTATGTATCATGTAAATGATACCAGCCAGAATCTTTAAGATCTATATGTCCAAGGGAATACAGGACACCAGAAATAAAAACTCTGTATGTAAATAAAACCAGTTTGTAATTATTATTTTAGTATCTTAAAAGCATGGAATTTACAACCTAAATAAAACTGTATGACAAAAATAGCAAAAAAAGTAGGAAAGAAAAAACGGATGTGTACTATTGATAGATTTTTTTATGTTCTATATTGAATAGTATAATATCACAATAAAGTAAACCATGATGAGGGAAAGATATTGTGAACCTTAAAGAAACCAATAAAAAATAAAGCTACAGCTAATGACCCAAGGAAGATAAAATGGAATTTTAAAATACATTCAATTTATCCAAAAGCAGATAGAAAAAAAGATGAGACATATAGAAAACAAAGAGCAGTCTGAACACTTTAAACCTAACTATATCAATAATCAAGTTAAACAATGTTAAATTTAAATTGACTTTAAATACCTAAATTATTTAACTGGATAAAAAAATAGAAGATTCACCTACCTATGTCATAAGAAAGCATGCTAAATATAAAGACACAAACAGGTTAAATATTTGAAAAAGCATAGAAAAAATATACCATTCCAACATTAATCAAAGAAAGTTGAAAATGCATTTCCACTCCTGAGAAGATGATCATTTTACAAATGTGGTGAAGTAAAGGAATGTAAAGGGAAGTAAGTGTTCCTATACTTTATGAGAACTCATGAAATGATCACATCAATAATCTGTAGTAAGTTATGTAAACAAAATATAGTAACTTAGAGCAACTACTAAAAATAAATACAGACAGCTTCATAAACACCATTAATAGATGAAAATGGAATTCTTAAAAAAAAAATTCAAGTACCCAAATGAAATCAGGGAAAGGAAAACAGAGAAACAAGAGAAAACAAAGAATAAAACAACAGATGAAAGTCCTGACTTATAAATAGTTACTTTACATATAAAAAGCATAAATACATCAAATAAAGGAGTAGATTTAAAAACTGACCCAACTGTCTATAAAAAATTTGCTTTAGAGCTTCCCTGGTGGTGCAAGGCTTGAGCACCACACTGTGGGGCTTCCACAGCCACTGCAGCGTGAGTTTGATGCTCAGCCAGGGAGGGGACCCACATGGCACAGCAGGCCTCTCTTGTCTCACCCGCTGCTCCCCTAGCAGTGTATTTCAGTCGATCTGCCTGTTCTGCTCCCCACTCTGTCTCTGGTGAATTCTTTCACCCCGCCCCCCATCTCTGGCCTGTACCCCAGCTCTCATATACATAAATAAACAAAATCTTTAAAAAAAAAAGAATATGTTTTAAATATAGTGATACGGGCTAGTGGGAATTAAAAGGGTGAAAAATTATATAGATACAAGTGCTATTCTATGGAAAGCAGGAGTTGCTCTATTAATATCAAATAAAGTAATTTCAGAGCAAATAAAAACACCAGTGATTCAGAGTGATACTATATAATGATAGAAGTGCCAATATACTAAGAAGACAGCGATCCTAAAAGTGATTGAGCCAAAACAAAACAACAGCTGAAAAATATATGAAGCCAAACTAGTAGTGCTAGAAGGAGAACTACAACACAATTACAGCTAAGGACTTCAGCACTCTACTACCAGCAACTGACAGAACTGCAAGATGCAAAACCAGCAAGGATACAGAAAATCTCAACAACATCATCAAACAAAAGGATCAAATTGACATTCTGTAGAACACTCTACACAACAACAGTAGAATACATATTCCTTTCAAGTGGCATGGAACATATACTAAAAGAGAACATATCACGAGGCACAAAACAATACTTAGCAAAATTTAAATAAAATCATGCAAACTGTGTCCTCTAACCACAATGGGAATCAAACTGAAAATCAATACTAAAGAAAAAGTCAAATAAGGCACTGAAAAACCAAACGCTATAACTCTTAGTAACGGGGCCTCCCTGGTGGTGCAGTGGATTAAGCAATGCACTACGAAGCAAACCGCAGCAACTGCAGCACAAGTTCGATTCCTGCTGCCGGCCAGGGAGGGGACCCACATGGCGCAGCAGATCTCTCCTGCTGTGCCCGCTGCTCCCCTCAGCAGTGTACTTCAGTTGATCTGCCTGTTCTGCTCCCCACTCTCTGTGGTGAATCCTCTTAGCCCCACCCCACACCTCTGGCCTGTACCCCAGTGCTTGTATGCATAAATAAATAAATCTTTAAAAAAAATAACTCTTAGTAACTCATGGATTAAGGAGAAAGTCTCAAGGGAAATCTTTGAAGCCTACAGAAACTGAGTAAAAATGAAACACACCATATCAAAGTCTGTGAACTACAGCTAAAGCAATGCTGGTAGGAAAATTTATAGCACTAAATGTATACATTTGTAGGAGGAAATAAATCTCAAATTAATAATCTAAGCTTTTACCTAATGAAACTAGGGGAAAAAATCAAATTAAACTCAAAGAGCAGAAAGAGAAAATAAAGGTAAAAGCAGAAATAAATGAAATTTAATAAGACAATATCTTTTAAAAGATCAATGTAACTGAAAACTCCCTTGCAAGACTTATAAAGAAAAAAAGGGAAGGCACAAATTACCAATACTAGAGATCAAATAGGGGATATGATGAGCAACCATGCAGATATTAAAAACTTACACTGTTAGGGTCTCCCTGGTGATGCAGGGGTTAAAGTCTCAGCTCTATCAAGCTATTGACAGTCACTGCAACATGAGTTTGATCCCTGGACAGGGAACTAACCCACAGAGTTATATTCCCACAGGTGAATCCTCCCACCATCCTGCATCGCTGGCCTACACCCTGGTTCTTATATACATAAATAAATAAATCTTAAAAAAAAACTTATACTATTAACAAGTTGACAAGTTAGATGAAATGGACCAATTCCCAAAAAAAGCTAGGCTACCATAACTCAGGTAATATGAAATAGGTCATGTGAACAGCCCCACACATATTAAGGAAATTGAACGTATAATTTAAAAGCTTCTAAAAAATAGCTTCCAGATAGTTTACTGGGTATCTCTACCAAATCTATAAATAAAAATTAACATCAATTTCACACAAACACTTCCAAATAATAGGAGAGGAGAGAACATCCCCCAACGCATTTTATGAAGGCAGTATTAGTCTCGTACTGAGCTAGACAAAGAAAATAAACAAAAGAATACTATAGCCTAATAGTCCTCAAGGATAGTGATACAAAAATTCTTAATCAAATACCAAATAGAATTCAGCAACAAAATAAAAGAATTGTACACCATGATCAAGTTGGGTGTAATCCAGGGATGCAAGAATGGTTTAATATTCAGAATTCAATCAATGTGATCCACTATATGAACAAGCTACAAAAGAAAAATTGTGCAATTATATCAATGTAGAAACAGTATTTGACAAAAATTCAATGTGTCTGCAGTATAAAAACTCTAGACCAGTAAGAATGGGGGAAACTTCAACTAAATAAAGAATAACTACAAAAAACCTACAGCTAAGTTCTAAGTGGTATATAATTAAATATATTTCTCACAAGACTGAATATAAGAGAAGACTATCGGGGCCTCCCTGGTGGCACAGTGGGTTGAGCACCGCACTGTGAAGCATCCGAGGCACAGCAGCAAGTTCGATCCCCGGCCAGGGAGAAACCCACATGGTGCAGCAGACCTCTCCTGCCTCGCCCGCTGCTCCCCTCAGCAGTGCGTTTCAGTCCATCTGCCTGTTCTGCTCCCCGCTCTGTCTCTGGTGAATTCTCTCACCTCCCGTGCCTCTGGCCTGTACCCCAGCTCTTGTGTGCATTAAAAAAAAAAGAGAGAGAGAAGACTATCTTCTCTCACTACTTTAATGCAAACTGTGCTAGATATTCTGGCCAGTGCAATAAGGTAGGAAAATGCATATAACTGGAAAGGAAGAAATAAAACTGTACCTATTAGTAGATGACATAACCTATGTAGATATTCCCAAGAAATCTAAAAAAAAAAAAAGGAATTCTAAAAATGATAAGTGAGTTCAACAAGATTATAGTATACAAGATAAACACATACACATCAATTATGCTTTATATACTAGCAATGAATACATGCAAACCAATATTTGAAATGCAATTCCACTTATAATCACTTTTTAAAAAATACTCAGGCATAACTCTTATAAAACATGTACAGTGTTTGTTGAAATTCATGCAATATTTATGAAATTCATCAGAAAGATCTCAATAAATGTAGAGAAAGTATTCATGAATTGCCAGATTCAGCAAATACAACTAGAGATAATTCTCAAATTAATATAAAGGTTTAATAAAATTTCTATCAAAATCTTAGTCAAATGTTTTGTACATATGGAAAAGATTATTCTAAAACTTATATGGAAAGACAAAGGAACTAAAATAGCTAAAGACAATTTTGAAAACAAGACAAAAATAGGAGGAAACAGTCTACTGATTTCAAGACTTATATAGCTATCGTATTCAAAATTGTGATACTGAGCAATAGACACAAAATAAATGGAACAGAATAGAGAATCCAGAAGTAGGTCCACACAAATATGCTAAATTGATTTATGACAAAGGTGCAAAAGCAATTCAATGGAGAAAAAATAAGCTTTTCAACAAATGGTGCTGGAGCAGTTTGACACCCATAGGAAACAAACAAACCCCTTGACCTAAATTTCGTACTTTATATGAAAAGTAACTCAAAATGGATCACAAGTTTAAATGTGAAATGTAAAACTATAAAACATTTAGTAAAAAAAAATGAGAAAGTCTACAATCAGGTAAAGAGTTCTCAGACTTGCTATCAATGCAAGATTGAAAAAGAAAAAAATTGATAAATCACAATTCATTAAATTAAAAATTTTGTGTTGTAAAATACCTTTTTAAGAGGTTGAAAAGACAAGCTACATGGTATGAATAAAATATGTACTCTATGTAGTATATATATAAATAGCCTTCAAAACTCAACACTTTAAAAATTCCAATTTAGAAGTCAAAAGGGCATTTCACAAATGAAGACTCAGAAATGGAAAATAAGCAAACAAAAGAAGTTCACCATCATTAGTCTTTAGGAAAATGAAAATTATGCTTAAATATCACCAAATGCACCTTGAAATGGCTACAATACAAAAGGACACCAAATGCTGGTGAGGATGTGGAGAAATTGGATCACTTGTACAGTGTTAGGAGGAACAGCAGCTGATATACTGTAGAAATCTTCTTGACAATTTCTTGAAAAATTAAACTTACAACTACCACATAACCCAGTAAATTGTACTTCTGGGCATTTAACCCAGAAAACTGAAGATTTATAAAAAACCTGAACACAAGAGTTTATAGAAACCTTATTCATAAAAGGCAAAAAGAAGAAATACTCAAGATGGTCTTCATAAGACGAATGACCAAGCAACTGTGTTATACTCACACCAAGGAATACTACTCAATAATAAAAAGTAAACAATTCTACTCCTACAATGCAACAGCCCTCATGTATCTCCAGAGAATTATGATGGGTGAATAAATCCAACCAGAAAAGGTTACATGCTGTTTGATGCCAGCCACATAGCACTCTTGAAATGACAAAATTATGGAAATGGAGATCAGATGAGTAGTAGCTAGAAAATAAGAGGGAGGTGGGGTAAGAGGGAAGGCAATAAAAGAGCAGTATGTAGTATCACAAATATTCCATATCTTGATATGTCCAAGTATAACTCTTGGTTGTGATAATGTATTAATATTTTGCAAGATGTTACCACTGGGGAAAACTGGTTAAAGGATACATGTTTTTTCCCTCTATTTCCTACAATTGCATGTGAATCTACTATTACACAAAAATTTTAATTAAAATATTTTAAAACCCCAAACACAAAGGCCACATAGTATATGATTCCATTTATATGAAATGTCCAGAACAGGTAGAGCTATAAAAAGTGAAGATGGTTAACTAAGGCCATGGAAAGAGAAAGGAATGGAAGTATTGCTGATGAATTTGAAAGTTTTTATTTTGTTTGGGGGGGGTGTAAATGAAAATGTAAAATTAGGTTGTACTGATAGTTACACAAATCTGCAAATATACTAAAATCAATAATTGTGTACCTGATATGGGTAAATTTATGCTGCTATCCCACTCCTAGGAATATACCCAAAAGACACAAATACACTGATTCAAAAGAATACCTGCACCTCTATGTTTATAGCAGCACTCTTTACAATAGGTAAGACCTGATGGAATACTATTCAGCAATCAAAAAAGAAAAACTAGACGCATTGATAGGAACATGGATGGAACTGGAAGGGATGATGCTCAGCAAAGTAAGTCAGAAGGCAAAAGAAAAATGCCAGATGGTTCCTCCCCTAGGAGGAATATAAGGGAACCAAATAAGGATCAAGGAAAGGAATAAGAACAATAGTAATAAAAACAAAGACACACAAACCAAAAATGAAAAGACAAGGACAAATTGGGGACACTTGGTGGGGGAGGGTTGAGGGCAGACGTGAGCACGGGGGACTGAGGTGATGGTGCACTGGTGATATGGTGATGGGGAATACATGGGGATTACAATTGATGTCAAATATATATAAATAAAAAAGTGGAAAAAAACCTTAATCTCAGTATATCTATAAAAACAAAACCTTGAATGGCTATATTAATGTCAAAGAATATTACAAGGTATTTTTAAAGATTTATTCCTTAATAAAAAGGGAGTCAATTGATCAAGAGACTATAACAATCCTAAACATTTATGTACCTAATAACAGAGCTTTACATGACATAAAGCAAAAAACTGATAGAACTACAAAGAGAAATGGGCAAGTCCACAATTGCAGTCAGAAACTAAAGTATTCCTCAATAATTGATAGGACAGTAGACAGAAAATCATTAACTATATAGAAGATTTGAACAGCACTCTCAAACAAATAAGCCTAACTGACACAATAGAACACTCAACAATAGCAGAATGTAAATTTTCTAGGGTACGAAGAATATCTCACAAGACAGAGCATATTCTGTATCATAAACAAGTTTCAATAAACATAAAGTGTTTACATGATACAAAATGTATTTTCTCAACTTTATTGAATTAGAAACTAATACCAGAAATATCCCTGGAAAATCCCCAAATATTTGGAAGCAAAATTATATACTTTTAAATAGCCTTTGAGTCACAGAAGAAATTTTAGAAGGAAATTAGAAAATATTTTGAACTAAGATGAAGCACAACCTAATCAAACTAGTTTGACTGCAAACTAGTACTGAATGCAATGAGATGGGAGAAGGGAAGAAGACTTAGAACATCAAATGTCTATATTAGAAAAGGAAAGCGAAAAATACCCAATAAAAGACCTTACCTTTCACCTTCATAAGTTTGAAAACAAAAAGTAAATTATTAAGCCCAAAGTAAGCAAAGGTTCTGATACTAACAAAGATTAGAACAGAAATCAATGAACTACGAAACAAAAACAACTGCTGTTGGTTCTTGAGATTATTGATAAAATTAATGAAGCTTTAACCAGGCTGATCAGTAAAAACACAGAGAAAACACAAATTACAGATGAAAATAATGAGAGACATGGTAACTATAGTTTCCATATAAATCAATGAATAAAAAGTTCATATTATAAACAACTGTGTGCCAATAAATCCAACTACAATAAAATCAATACATTGAAAACATAAACTTCCAACTCCTATAAAGAAATACTGACCTGAATACATTTATATCTATTTTAAACATTGAATTTGAAGTTAAAAATCTTCTGACAAATAATACTTCCTGGTATAGATAAGTTCATTGATATATTCTACCAAATATTTATAGAAAAATGATCAGTATTACAAAATCTTCCTGACAGCTGATGATGAGGCACTAATTCTCAACCTATTTTATAAAGCCATTACTACTCATATATCAAAGTCATACAAAGATTTTTTTTAAAAAAATCTCAAACTTAAAAAATATCAAAGGTAAAAAAATTCCAAACCAAATTTTACTGACCACAACAATATACAAAATAATTCATCGCAACTAAATACCATTTAACCCAGGAATGCAAGGTTGGTTTAACATTCAAAATGTATCAATGCAATTACCATAGGAGAAAATTGGAAATGAGAAGCCATATGATCTTCTCAATGTATGCAGAGAAAGCACTTGACAAAAGCTGACATCTTTATAGGACAAAAGTTCATAGTGTGAGTGGAAGGGAACTTCTTCAACCGGATAAAGGGTATCTAAAACAAAGAGAATAATGCTTCATACACAAAGATACCAAGAATGACCCAAGGATGCCCACTTCTGTTCAGCTTTGTTCTGAATGCCCTAGCAAGCACAGTAAGAAGAAAAAAAGAAATAAAAGGAATCAACCTGGAAAGGAAGAAGAAAAACCATTATTCAGAGACAACATCATTGTCCATGAAAAGAATATAATAGATTCTATTAAAAGTTAGTAGAATAAGTGAGTTCATTGAGATTGAGAGATACTAGATCAACATGCAAAAATTCATTTTAAAAATATGCTAAAGGAATAATCAACAATAGAAATTAAATAAACATAGTATCATTTACAAAAATTTCCCCAAAGTATGAATATTTAGGGGTAAATTTGCAAAAGTTATGAATATCAAGCACACCAAAACCCCATAAAACTTTGCTGAGAAATTTTAAATGCTAAAATAAATGGAACTATATACCAGGTTTTTATCACTCTTCTCCAATTTCATTTATAGAGTCAATGCATGCCCAATCAACAGTCCAGTATTTTCTAAGGAGAACTGAATCTAAGGCAAACTGAATCTAAAATTTGTAAGGAAATGCAAGGGTCCTGGAACAGCTAACACAACTTTGGAAACAAAGTAAAAAGTAAATGATTGGCACTGCATGATTTCAAGAGTTATTATAAAGTTGTAGTAATCAAGAGTTATTGTTAAGTTGTAGTAATCAAGACTTATTGTTAAGTTGTGGTATTGGTGTAAAAAAATATATGTAACAGAATGAAGTTGGAAAGTAGAACCACGCATATCAAGATAACTGAGTTTTATAAATCTATAAAGGCGATTCAATAAAGAAAGGATAACATAATAGTACCTGGGGCAATTGGATATACCCATACAGACACAGGAATTTTGGTTCATTTCCTGCACACAAAAAACACAAAAGGAGATACGGACCAAAATGTAAAACCTAAAAATTTGAAACTTCTAGGAAAAAAGTGTAAGAGAAAACATTGATGAACTTGGGCCCTGCTAAGTTTTCTTAGAAAAAAGAACAAATTGATAGCTGGACATCATGGAAATTAAAAACTGTTCTTCAAAGACACCATTAAAATTATCAAAAGATAGCCTAGAGGAGACCGGCAAGATGGCGGCAGAGTGAAGACGCTAGACTCATAGTGTCCAGATACACATAACAGGGAAAGCAAAGAGAAAAGCCAGAAAACGGACTATCAGCTTACATATAGGAAACATCAGCCCGACGGAAGGCGGTAGGAATCTCTAAATGAACTCTGTTTGAAATAAGGACGGGGCATTCCCTGGCGCCCCGAGGGCGCCACTCCGAGAGCGGAGAGGGGCAGCGGGACTGCTAGATGCACAGCAGCCCATGCAGACGGAGGCTTGAACTGTAAAAGTCGGCCGGAGAACTCCCCCACCAGGAGCTGCTGCCAGGGGCGGCTGCAGAGGGATAGAGCAAAGTTAAGCTAAAACAGCAGTGCAGCCCCAGTGGGGATCTTTCTGTGCCCGGCTCCCGGGAACGCCATCTTGGGATTTCTCACGCCGGAGGAACCGCGGGCTGTGGAGCAGCCCTTGCGAGCGGAGATCTGAGCTCGGGCAGTCAGTCAGAGGGTGCCACAGCCAGGAACTACTTGCCTGGTGCCGGTGTAGACAGACAGAGCAAAGCTGAACTGGAGCGCCAGTAAATCCCAATCTGTATCGGGGCTTGCTCAGCTACTGGGAAGCGCCATTTTGGAATTTCTCGCGCCGGGGGAACCGTGGGTTGCGGAGCCACCATTGCAGGCTGAGTTCTGAGCTTTAAAAGTCTGTGGGAAG
>JAGFMF010011443.1:1269187-1372598 GCA_019455555.1 Galemys pyrenaicus
TGAGGTGATGGTGCACTGGTGAGATGGTGATGGGGAATACATGGGGATTACAATTAATGTCAAGTATATGTAAATTTTAAAATATTTTAATAAAAAAATGAAAATAAATAAATAAAATAATCAAAAGACAAGCCACAGAGTGAAAGAAAATATTTGTAAGTCATATATTGATGAAAGAACTATACCTATGATGTATGAAACAACTCAAAATTCAACAATAATAATATAACAACCCTATTTGAAAATAGGCCACCAACTTGACCCACCAAATAAGATATATAGATAGCAAAGAAATATATGAAAAGATACCACTGTGTATCTATTGGAATGGCTAAAATTAAGAAACCTTACTCTACCAAGTATTGCCAATTGGAATTCTCATACACTTCTGGGGGAATATAAAATGGCACAATTAATTTGAAAAATGCCACAGCAGTTTCTTAAATATTTAAACATCTAAATGGATGTGTATGTCCATAGCAAGACTTTTACACAAATGTTCCCAGCAGCATTATTTGTAATAGCTAAATTGGAAACATAACAAGTGTCCATCAACTGGTGAATAGATAAATAAACTGTGGTGTATTCATTTAATGAAATACTATCAGAAATGAAAAGGAATGAACTATTGATATATACTACAACACAGATGGAGCTCAAAATAATTATGCTGAGTGAAAAAAGGCAGACAAAAAAAGAGTGCATACTATATGCTTCCATTTATATAATTCTAGGAAATGCAAATGAATCTATAGTGACAGCAGATTGGTGGTTGCCTAGGGATTAGGGGAGGAGGAAGCAGGAGAGAGAGAGATCACAAAGGGTACAAAGAAACTTTTGGGGTTGATGGATATAGTCATTATCTTAAATATACATATGTCAAAACTTATCACATAGCACATTTTAAATATGTTCAGTTTATTGTATGCCAATTATATTTCAATAGAGCATAAAGACAGAAGGGCCCATGAAGAGGTACAGGAGCAGAAGGGAAGATTTTGTTTCTACCCTTCCCCTAATCCTAACTCCCTGGTCAAAATCTGAGGATGATGGAGGGAGACAGAGAGTAATGATGAAAGGACTTCTGGGCTTGGGCCAGCTTCAGGGGGTACTGAGGGCTCCCCTGTGGCTCCTGTCCATTGCCCTGGCTCCCCTCCACTGCCTGATTCTTAAATGGAAGAGGGTGAAAGCTGGCAGGGACCTGAGGGTTGATAAAGTCACATGCAACTGTCAGAAAATATTTACTGAACACTAATATTAGGGCTTGCCAGGAAAAATCAATGTCAAAAAATCTAGACATATGTGTCATACATACGGATCTACATATAGATCTCTATCTCCATCAAAATAGCTATATCTATTATCTCTACTTCTCTCTGAGTTCACATATATGATTCCCATAATGATGGAGTGTCCCAGAAGTCTAAAGATCTGCAGTCAGCAAGCTGAAGACCCAAGAGTGTCAATGACATAAGTTCCAGTCTAAGAAAAGTGTCCCAGCTGAACTGTCAGACAGGAGGAGTTTCCTCTTACTCAGCTGTTTGTTCTTTTTAAGTCTTGTACTGATTGTGCAAGTCCCACCCACATTAACGAGAGCCATTTGCTTTACTCAGTTTGTAATTCATAAGTTAATCTTATCCAAAAATATCCTCCCAGACATACCCAAAAAAACCTGTTTGACCAAATATCTGGGTACCCCATGGCCCATCACAAACATCTACTGTATTTTCGATACTGGGAGCAACCATGGGAAGCGTTTAATCCCTGCCCTCCTAGAGCTTTCTTCCATAGTGAGACAGATGTTATGTTAAGAACACTCTTACAATTCATTGTGATCATTGTGGTCAGCAGAATTACGGGGGTGGGGGGCATGATTCCTACCCCCTGGTTTTGTGTCCTGTATAATATATCCCCTCCTTTTGAATGTGGGCAGAAAAAGATGTCTTGATTCCAACCAATATGATTGGCAAAGATGTCAGCATCACCCCATTAATCATATTACCATACATGGCACAGATGACAGGATTGTTTTCAGAAGTAATTAAGTTCCCAAATCAGTCAATATTGAATTAATCAAAAGAGAGGTTATCCTGGGTGGGCCTGACTTAATCTGGTGAAACCCTTACAGAGGAACCAGGCCTTTTTTGAGAGAGACACTCTCCTGCTGGCCTTGAAAGAGCAAACAGGCAAGTTGTGTACTGCTTACAGCCAGGGGCAGCCCCTAGGAGCTGACAACCTAAATGAGTTCAGAACACTGGAGCTCCAGGTGATAACACATCCCAGCCAACACCTTGACTGTACCTTGTGAGACCCCAAGGAGCAGATCCAGCCAAATCACACCAGAATTTCTGACCCACAGGTGTTTATGATATTAAATTTGTGTTGTTTGGGGGGCCTCCTTGATGGAGCAAGGGATTAAGTCACAACACTATGAAGCTATTGGCAACCACTACGAGTTCGATCCCCAGCCAGGGAGCTGACCCACATGGCACAGCAGACCTCTCCTGTCTTGCCTGCTACACCCCTCAGCAGTGTGTTTCAATCGATCTGCCTGTTCTGCTCCCTACTCTCTCTCTGGTGAATCCTTTCACCCTTTGGTCTGTACCCCAGTTCTTGTATGTATAAATAAATAAATCTTATTTTAAAAATTGTGTTGTTTTAAGAAACCAGAAGTGGGAATTCGTTGTATAGCAATAAAGAGCAAATACATTCACTCACTCCAGATTCATTTTAGAAGAAGGAGTAGACTCAGAGAAGTGAAGTGACTTGGCCAAGATCAGACAGCTCTAAGTGATACACTGGCAAAAACAGCAATTCCTGAAGGTTTCCACTGTCTAGGCACTATGCCCTGCCTTAGGTGATCTTAGACAATGCAGTAGAGAACACACAGATAACAACTATTTGGTAATACATGGGCCTCCTATTTTGCAGGTGATTATCTGAGGCTCAAGGAGGTCAGAGAGCCCCTGGAGGTCATACAGGAAGAAAGAGGAGCTGAGATTTGAGTTCAGATCTCCTCACTGGTCCTGTGTGCTGAGCCTCCAGTCCCACAACTGAGCGGCTGTGCAGAGCAGAGCCGGTGCGTTAACCAGGGCTCAAGTCCACCCCTCATTCACTATGTGGAGAACAGTCTGGAGATCTTCAGTCACTATGTGCTGGGCTCTGAAATGACACCTGAGTGTCGTGTCCTGACCCCACCTCAGGGAACAGGTACATACACAGCCCTCAGGAGGACACAAATCCAACACTCACGGACTCTCACAATTATTAACACTTCACAGTTCACCAGGCACTTTCACAGGCCAGGCTCCTTGGAGCCTCACAATGGCTGGTGAGCTGGGCAGTTTCACGCTGGGCTAGAGGTCTGGAGTTCACGCTGCTAGAGCAGGGGGATCAGGAGCACTGATGGTCAAGCTCCAGGCCTAAAGACTCCAGGCCCAGTCAGCGCCCACGTCTCAGGCCCCCACAAACACACCCAGAATGTATCAGGGACTGTCTGGGCACCCATGGCCTCTTCCTTTTCTGTGAACTACCAAGACCCCATTCTCCTGCTCAAGATGGCCGCCTGTTACCCTAAGAACCTCTCTCTTAATTCTCACTACTTCCCCAAACTCGCTAAACATCCCTATCAATCACTCCAGCCACTTTGCTCACTTTAGTTCCCAAAGGCACCAGGCTGTTTGTTGGCCCCACGCTCTCCCCTCTGCCAGTCATGCGCTTCCTCTCACTCTTTTCAGTCAACCCCTCCTCCTCCTTTGGCTCTTACCCAGAAACCTCCATGGCCCACCCACCCACCATTTAAATCCAGTCCCCCTGCTATTCTCTCTATTGCTTCCTATTCCTCTCCTTTGTAATTTTTATGGCGTCTATAACTATATATTTACAAATGTTACCATTTGCTTAATAACTGTCCCTCCCACCAGCTTTCAAGTTCTATCAGAACAGGAACTCTGTCTGTTTTGCTCACTGAATAAACCCAGGGCTTCCCAGAGCGCCTGACCCGTAGGGTCGGTGCTCAAGGAGTATTTGTTAAGTGAACGGAGCCACCAGCTCTGTGACGAAGCTTAAAGCCGAGCAAGAGACTGGTCACGAGGGAGGGTTCTGCGTCCTGCTTCCCTTACAAGGACACTTCACTCCCCAGCCTTGGGGAGCACCTCGCTGCTTCACTGCTGGTTTAGGAAACACTCCCGTTGGAGGACCAAACCTTTGCTTTAAGACAAATTAAGCATTTTATCCCCTTAAATGACAGTCTCCTGAAGAGGAGCAGAGCTTTTAAGCTCATCAGTCACTTATACCTCAGGGTGGATGAGTTTATTGGATCCTTTGATCCTTTAACAGAAAGCATGAGAGAAAGAGCGCCCGGAAGGAGTGGGGAAGACCACCCCCAAGATGACGGGCAGGTGAGGAGGGCGTGGCCAGGGCAGTCTGCCTGGGCCCACGGAGGGGATGCTGGCTCTGGCCGGCAGGTGCGCTGCACCATGTCGAAGCACACACTCTGCCCCAAGAGAAGCAATGACACCACACACACTTCGCCCAAGAGACACTCAAGGCCCCAGGAAGGTAAAGGACTCCCGCAAGACCACGCGGGTGTAAGTGGGACAACTGGGTGTGACCTTCATGTGCCTGCCTCCAAAGGTGATGCTTTCTCCTCCAATCCAACAACTCCTTCCTCGGGTTAGGGAACAACTAAGGAGAAAGTCATAAATGTAATCTCCCCTGGGGCAGAAGACAGGACATGCTGCAAGGCGTTGCCATCAAGAGCGGTGCAGACACAAGCGGAGGCCCCTCCACCCTGAACACCTCCAGTAACGGTCACGGCCATCGCGGGAACAGGACCAGCAGCTGCTTGCTGGCCAGGGCCACATTAAGAGCTTTGCACGGCCTCTCCTTTGGTCCTCACCTCACTCCTGGGAGACTGGTGCCTTTTTACCCATCATTCCACAGGGAAGGGAGCTGATGGGTAGAGAGAAGTTAAGTGTTTCACCCAGAGGCACACAGCTGGTGAAGTCGAGAGGCAGACTCCAGGGTTCAGACTCTGCTCTTCCCACTCCATGGAGTCTAGCTCCCGAACCCCGCCAAGGGGGCGCCCTCCTCTGGGGGTAGCTCGCTTGCCCCTTCCCAAACACCTGGCCACCACTTGGGGCACACTCAGGCCCTGGCTCTCCTCCCCGAACCGTCCCAGGGCCGTGTGGGCAAACACCCTGACTCTCCCCAGGCAGGGAATGCCCGATTTGCATAACTTAATTAAATTCTGCATTCTCGTTTTCCAAGGAGCAGGCCGATGAAGGATGCTGAGTGCATGGTCTTAAGGCAAATCAACGCAGATGATGAAAGAGCCTATTTCGGTTAAGCAAATTATGAGGAGGCGGGCGATGTCCTCACTCTAATAATTTCCCGTGAATTATTTATATGGAAACTGCAATTACATTGGGCAAAACAGTGTTGTGTGCATAAAGCTCACTTAATTACCCAACCACCTGTTGGGACACAGGGTCTTCCTCCTGCCCATTTCTTCCCCCAACAGGTCCCTCTTCTGGCATGGCAGGGGGCCGGGGGCTGGGGACCGACCCGGGACCTGAGGCAGGCGGGGCTGCGAGGAAAACCAGGGCCCCCACCTGAGGTGACTGTCTCTGTGCTGGCTCCTCAGTCCAGTCTGCAGTTAGACCCCTGGCTCTGCAGGACATGGGCAAAGCTTGGCCCGTCAGTGCCCACCCTCACCCGCGAAGCCAACACTAGAAAGTGGAGTGAAAAAGCAGAAGGAGAGGCAAAGAAGAAGAAAGCCCCACGCCCTTCCCAACAAACCCTTTAGCCAAAGCAAACGAGACTCCTTTCATCAGTGCCCGGTTGTTTAACTGGAAATGAGGGTTGCCATGGAAACCATCCTGTCACATAGTATTTCTTACCACTTGCCAGCGGGAGAGGCGTTGATGTGTGTAGAGAGAACCCCAGCGGGGTGGGGAAGGTCGGGAGGGGGGAGCTGCATTGTTGGTGATCCATTTGTTGAGACACAAGTCACACAGACCTGTCCCTAACCTGGGGCGTCTCGAGTTCACCTTTCCGGTTCCTGGATCGGGAGGGTGGGGGTGAGGTAAACATCTACTCACCCCCTGGGAGAAAAACATTGTAAATGTCAGAAATGCGACAGGACTGTCAAAAATACATGAAATTGGCTATATAATAAATGGTGAAGGATATGTTCTTCTTTGTTTGGTGACTGTAAAAATCGTGAAATTGCTTCAAGAGAAAGTGAAAACAGAAAAATTATGACTCCTGGGAGAGGCAGGACGGGAGTCGTGAGAGCCAGCCCCAAAATGGGGCCGGTGACCCTCCTTCCCCACCTGCGTTTGCATCAGGGCTGGCCCAGGGCCCGGCAGTGGCCACGCCTCTGGTGAGGAGCTGGGCAGAAGCTGAGGTTGGCATGGGCGCTCTCTGCTGGGGTGGAGCCCAAGCTGTCTTGTGCTGGCTCTTTAGAGTTGCAGGGGACCCAGAACCCCAGATCCTAACCTATCTACCCCTTACTACCGTGTGGCCTTGAGAAACAGACTGACAGAAATTTTAGCTAGCTGTGACGTTCAGGTACGATGATTGCAACACCGTATTTAGGTAGCAATTAATGATGCACACTTCGGAAGTGAATAAAATAGCAACTGTATTTATAGTTGAAAATAAGAACCACTGTCTGCCAAAGTACAGACCAAGAAACTGAGGCTGGAAGGAGTTAAGCAATGAACTCCTCTACAGAGTGAGGAAATGACAAACCGCAATCACAATCCATGCTTTGATCACTGAGGGAAAAAGTTTGGAGACCAGAGTCCACGTTCCTGAGAAGCAAGAGCCCCCAGTCCCAGCCCACATCACTCCAGGCCATCTCCACCCAGTCTAGAACCAGCTGCTTACCAGGGATAAAATGGAGTGTTTTTTCTCCTTTAAAGATTTACCATGTAGAAATGTATGAGAATATTAAAGGCAACAATTAACTTTATTGGAAACCTTATATTCTCCAGCCTCATTAGAGCTGCCAACAAGATCTATTATTAGTATTACTATGCAGATACTGTAATAAAAAGGGTATTTAAAGTGGATAGTTTGGCAATGAAATAAAATAGCTTTCCCTTTCTTTCTTTTCCTCTTTAAGATATATGTGTGTATCGGAGATGGTCTGGAGTGAGGCAAGCCTCATGGGACCTGAGCACTGAAGAGCTCGTAAAATGTCCCTTTAATACCATCGCAGACAAGGGGAGCAAGTGGGGGCCCCCTGGGGGTCAGTAGAGGCCTCCAGCCACTCCTGTTGGTAGGACTGCCCCTGATGCCCCTTGGAAGAGTGGGCTCTCTCTCTGCAGGGGGCGGGGCGCAGGGAGGCAGCTGCCTGTGCCATGGTCTGACCAAGTCCCTGGCCTCCTCCTCTCAGCCTCTCATCTCCAGGTGATGCAACCTGGGAACATGGCCCCACTCACCTTCTTGGCCCCACGTCTCTGATCTCTGGGCCCTGAAAAGTTAGAAGTAAGAGAAGCCTTCCCCCTTGGTCTCCTTATTCTGGTTGGCTTCCTGTTAGTTCCTGACTAAGTCTTTCGCGAGCTGCTATTTCAACTTAGAAGGCTTACAATGAAAGTTGGACAAGGTGGACAAGAATTTCTCCCAGGTCTTTCCCGGAAATAAATGGAGCATGAGGAGCTTAGATTTTCTCTTTACTGGTCCTGTTTGTGTTCATAATACAGAGAAGTCGCTGCCCTCCTCTCCCTTCCTGCACTGAGTCCAAGGTGGTACATCCGGAGTAGTTGGCACCGACGCTATGGAAGTGCCCTTGACCCACTGGCCTAAATAAATGAAGGTTCAGTTCTCCTGTGGGGGTTGAGCCATGAGAACCCCTGCCCATATGCATGATCATTACTCATTGTTGATGCTAGTAGCAACCATTTATCTATTGTGAGCGATGAACGAATTCATTAAATCTTCCTATGGAGCCTGTAAGGCAGATGCATTATCTTCATTTTGAAAACAAGGTTCAGAGAACTCATGTAACCCACCCCAGCCATCACCACTGTGGGCCTGGCCCTTTGCAAGTCTTCAAACCAGTTCCTCTACCTTCACTCTTGGTCCCCTGCAGTTCATACTTCCTACAGCGACAAGCTATATACCCATGGGATATGTCAGTCCCGGGGCCCTTGTATTGGCTGTTTTCTCTGGCTCAATAGAATGCTTTTCCACCAGGTCACCTCTTCAGGCTTATCTTATAGCGTTCCCAAGCATGCACCTGTCCTTTTTCTATACACTTTGCTACCACATGTCCTCCATGACATGGGCAGAGCCTGGAAAAGTTATCTAGCGTCTAGGAGGGACTCAGTAAACATTTCAGGAATGAAAGTTGGCCAACCCGCCCAAGGTGACCTGCTTTAGAGTTGGAGCAGAGAGTCAGCTTCAGGGCTGTCTGACTCTTGACCGCATAACGTGACGGAGGCAGGAGCAGCCCACAACCTAGCAGGAAAGGAGCCCCAGAAAGGAGGGTGAGAGGGTTGAGAGGACAGTACCAGGTGCCAATACCAGGCCCTGCTAGGTGAGGGGGAAGCTGCATTCTGGAGCTGGGGGCTCCCAAGTAAGTACAGCCTCGTTCCACTTTGACTTCGGCCAACTCCCTTTTTAGACCATCAGGACCCATCAATCTCACGCCAGTCAGGAGCTCTTGTTTCTCCCTTCCTTGGAGAGGCCCAGACAGGGCTGTGGGGCAAGTCATGGGAAGGCCTCAGGTCTGGGACTCAGCCACTGAGTACTTAGTTTCAGGGGCAGCTCCCTGAACCCTGCAGTTCTGGACTTCCCTGGAGGGACGCACTTAGCTAAAACACCAGCGGTCAGGCGACCAGTGGCTTGGTCTGCTGGAGAGATTCCGTCCCCTCCCCTCCCCTCCCATGCCACATTAGACTAGAGGTCCACTGTGTGGTTGATCTGTGGCCCAGAGAAGGCCGTCCTGCCTCCCTTTCTTTCCACACTAAAGTCCTGGCCTTCTGGCAATCATCTTGTAGCTCTTCCATGGTCCCCGACAGCGGGAAAACAGAATGACATCACAATCACAATTTGTAACCTCACAATCTGGGACATCACAATCTAATGGGGTGAGAGCATACATACAAAGGCATGATATTTAGCCGATTAAGAGCTTGGGCTCAGCAGACCCAGCAGATGCATGCCCAAATCCCGGCTGGGGCGAACTACTTGGACAAGAGGCTGACAGCGGGAGCCCCGGTTTCGCATGTGCGCATGCGCCCACCCACCACGCCAGCCAGGGAAGGGGGCGTGTGCCTCCTGCCTACTCCATAGACCGCGGCAGCACCACTAACAGCAGTCGGAGCTGTGCTTGGGAACAGCCCACAGGCCACATATTAAGAAGTAGTAATTAATTAGTTAATTTCAAGCGAAAGCAGCTCGTGAGGGCTGAGTTCATGGCAGAGAAACGCCACTGAACGGTACGGTCGTGGCAGTCTCCTTGGGAGCTAGATGTTTTGAAGCCAGGAGATGACTCAGAATATTAGCAGCGTTATCCCAGTGGAGACTTCGGAGCTGATTGTCAGAACTTCTCGACTTTCTTCTCTTTCGGCACACAGAGAAATGGTAATATTTGTTCTACACCCGGGAACAAACAGCATCGACTACTTCCAGCTGAAGGAGCCCAACCATGGCAGGTGGGGTGCAGAGGGAGTGCCTATCCCAACACACGGACACCTACCAGAGCACCTGCCCCCAGGCTGCGGCCCCCAGCTGGGAAGTTGCTGTTCAGAGCAAGCTCATCCTCTGACAGAAGAGAAAACAGATTTGGGGAGCAAAAGTGACTTAACTGAGGTCACCCACTTAGGCCAGCGCCAAGTGGAAAACTAACGTCCCTGAACTGTATTGTCTGCTCTTAAAAGATAGGAGGACATCAGGTCATGGAGAAGGTCAAGGAGCTGGTTTCAGGGCAAGGCAGTTAACTAGCATTAATGGAGGAGCCTGACCTAATAAATAACGAGGATCAAAGTAACTAGAGGGAGCAGCCACAGTATCTCTGTGCTAAGTGCTTCACATGCGTGATCTCCGTGCCTGTAGCTGGAAGGTGGCCCAGGGATGGCCTGCGAGAGGGTGTGATGTTAACCAGCTTGATATGCCACCTTGGACGAAAGTCTGGACTTTGTGCCGTATCCTCACCACTGGGCAAAACCTGGGTGCCAGGGTGCCTGCTGGGAGAAGGGAGGTCTTCTCCAGGGCTACACCCACCACACTCAATTGGAGGAGGAAGCAGGTTGACCCTATGACCTTGGACCACCACAGACTGAGCCAGAAGACAGAGTCCCCCAACCCTGGGGAAGCATGTAGACCCTGTTCCATCAACCTGAGGGGAGCCCCCCTCCCATTCTCCTCGTCAACCATCCACCCCCATTGCATCATGGAATCAACCTTCGTACGTGGCCCTGCATCTCATTCACGTACATTTTCTGCAGCCATGCCCACGTGGGTGGTGTGCTGCTATGACACGTGCTCCGCCTGCTCCAGGCGCTGGCCAGGACTCTTGGGGGCACCAGCCACACACAGAGAAGTGGATCACAGACACGTAGCTTAAGCACAGATTTACCTGGCACAGCCTCAGGGCCACATCTGGCCTTTTTCATCAGAAACTGCTAAGGCCCTATGGGTCAGACCATTACCCCAGGGGCCCCAGGCTTAAAAACACCTGGTCACACCACCTCCCCAGATGCTCCCAACGATACCAGCCTCAGGCTCCTCCCCAAGGCTTCTCTGCTCAGTACCTCTTGGGCATTCCCCCAAGTTTAGCTCTAATGGCATCCCCACCTCATGTCCCTCTGAGGCCTTCAGAAGCCCTCTACTTATCACCACTCGGTCCCCGCCTTTCCAGATGCCACAGCCGGCCTCTGGCTTTCCCCGGGCCACCTCAACATGACTGTCACATTCCAAATGCAGAATAGAAATAGGAGTAAAATCCAAGGTGTTTAACTTGGCTTAGGAAGGCCTGCTGCAGCATCTCGCTCTGCCTCCTTCTCTCCCCCTCGCCTGCACGGACACACCACCTTTTGGCCGTCATTGTTTGATGCAACATACTTGCCTACCTCAGGGCTTCTGAGCAGGCTGCTGCCCCTGCCTGGACCACTCTCTTCCCCCAGCCGCATCCCACTTGAGCTGCAGATCAGAGCCTCTATACCGCTTCTTCAGATAAGACTTCTCTGGCCACCCAGTCTAGAGAGTTATCCCACCCTCCTTTTCTCTCTCCTAGCACCTTGCTACTTTCCTTTATGACACTTGTAAAGATCTAGGGTTATACAGTCATTCTTCTGCAGCCAAGGCAAACTTGTGACTGTAGACTGTGTCTTTGTGCTCTCTTGTGCCCTTGGCTGGCACAGTTCTTGGCATATGCTAGGGATTTACTAAAAATTGACTGCCAAATGAGTTAGATATCCTAATTTTAATTCCAACCCAGCGATCAACTAGCTGTGTGACCTTGGGCAAGTCATTTACAGCCCAGGGACCTAAGTCACATGGAGATGGGGAGGAAGATGGCTGGAGTCATCCCAAAGGTTCTCCTAGCCCTGCTCCTCCTGCCTCGGCCCAGGAGAGACAGAAATCTGCCTCGTGTATCACATGAGGCAAGATCTCCCCTTCCCTGGACCCAAAGTATGGGGCCAACAGGCAAGGGGTCTAAAAAGGACTCCACTTCAGAACAAGAGCTCCCATCGCTGAACAGGGTTCCTAATAGGAGCCTGAAACGGAGTCAGCCTGGGGCTGGGGTCCAATCCCTGGAGCCCCAGGAGGTCCCTGTAGACCCCGTTCAGTGCTGGCCAGAGAATGGAGATAGGCTGTGCCCTTCACTCGACCCAGCCCAGCACCAGCTCAGCACACAGAAGGCACCCTGGGGCCTGGGGTAGAGACAACACAGTCACCATGAAAAGGGAACTGTTTAATCTGTATTTTAGATTTAAATGACTCTACCTGAGACTGCTCCCAGCCGCCCCCACATCTCCCAACCCAGTACTCAGTGCCTCCTTCAAATTCTATTTCTGCACCAAGATTCCCCCGGGAGGCCAAGTTCTTTGTGAGGAGTCCTCCACTTGGATTTCATTTGGGGATCCCCGTCTTTCTCTGGAAAATTCCTTGGCTCAAAGGCAGCTCCAGAAGTCAATCCAGGACACCCCCCGTTCACTGTCCACTTGGGGTCCCGGCACTCTGTAGGACACCATCACCCATGAGAAAGTGTCCTGAAACTCTCCACCCTCTCCCCAAACAGCTAGGAGTCCCATTTACCGGTGTCATACACAGCCTGACCTTGGGATCCCCTTATCACGCTGATGCTCAGTGCAGACACTGACTGTGGGGTGTCCGCCAGGCCTGTGGTGAGGGAGGCCACAGAGAAGGTCTTTCACATTAGTTCTCTAAGCTGCAGGGCCAGCCCGCAACACCGGGTCCTAAACAGACCTAGAGGTGGTTCAACCAGGTCCCAGAAGACTCAGAGTCTTATGGTTTTAATTCTCCAAAGACCCTGCTTGCTTTTTTTCTATTCAATCCCCACAACTCCCCCAGAAGCAGCCTACTATGGCCCAAAAGCCAGAGCCTTGACATTAGGGTCAGATTCTGCCCCTTTCTGCATCCCCTCTTCTCCCTCCTCCATGAATAAGGAGATAGGACCAGATGAACACCAGACTCTTGATCTTAATATTCTTGAGAGGTTTTAATCACCCCATTCTACAGTAGATGAAACAGGCTCAAATCGCAGAAGCACTTTTGAGGCTCCAGAACAGCTAGCTGGAAACTAAGTCTGGATTCCTCCCCCAGACCTCTTAAATGATGTCCATGAGGCCATAGGACACTAGTGGTTACGCAGAATGTGTCCTTCATCGCAGAGTGTCGCTGGACAGCCCTGATTTGGGAGTAATCTGTGTTTGCATTTTCTCTTCAGTACGACTGGTTTCCTCGAGGTGAAGCCTCAACATGTGCATCTGGGTCTTTCTGGTACCCAGCACCCGGCACTGTGCTTGGCATCAGAAGTGCTCATTTGTCAGGTGTGTATGTTGGCTGGCAGAAAGCCTTGCCACTCAGCTGCAACCTGGGTCTAAAGTTCAGGCTGGGGAGCCCCATGATGACGAGTGGGGTCTGTGTGGGATGGGAACCCTTTCCCCTAGAGGGGGTGGAGTGGCCGGGCCCCCGCTGCTGGGACAGAGGTCTTGCTAAAAGGAAGACAAGTGAGAGATGCACCTGGTGTTCTGCGGGAAGGGCGTGTGGAGCGGTGCAGACACCACCCTGGAGGGAGGCCAGCAGAGGGCGCCACCAACCCCGCCACGGATGGTTCCAGCTGGGCAGCTGCCTCGTTAGCACCAGGAGGCAACTCTGCTAATTACCAAACCGAAACTTGGGATTTGCATTTTTATGAAATGCTCACACAGGAGGCAAATCTTTTCCCTTAAAAAAAAAAATCAAGATGGATAGGGGGAGATAAAGCTCATACCAGTACATACTAATTCAATCTAATCTTGGTCATTTCAGTTTCCATAAGAAAGTGCTTTCATAAAGACACAAAGCTAACATCCATAACTCTCCAGTTTCCCCAGACAGGATACCTCTGCATTAAGTTTCCCATTTATCTTCGGAGATGGCAAATCACCCATTTATAATGGGATCTAATAAAGCGAGCTCCCGTCGCAGCCCCAGCTGCTGGGATGCACCTGAGATCTAAAGAAGGTGCTTTGGAGCCCCTGCCTCTTTTATCTTCTTGGGGGCCCCCTGACCAGGTTTACTGGGTGCACAGTCCTTGGAGCCCCTGCCTCTTTCATCTTCTTGGGGGCCCCCTGACCAGGTTTACTGGGTGCACAGTCCTTGGAGCCCCTGCCTCTTTCATCTTCTTGGGGGCCCCCTGACCAGGTTTACTGGGTGCACAGTCCTTGGAGCCCCTGCCTCTTTCATCTTCTTGGGGGCCCCCTGACCAGGTTTATTGGGTGCACAGTCCTTGGAGCCCCTGCCTCTTTCATCTTCTTGGGGGCCCCCTGACCAGGTTTACTGGGTGCACAGTCCTTGGAGCATCAGCACTCAACACAGCTGGCAGTATGTGTATACTCGGGGGGAGCGGCACGGTTGTCAGGAAGCAGGTACCCCACCCCCATCAGCTATCCACATGCACCCCTCCCTCAAGAAGCCCACAGGTGGCCACTAGGGAAGGACCAAGGCCTGACCCAAGACCCAGAGTTGCCGTAAAGATGGCAATTTGGGAAGAAACAGGGTTGAGCAGAAGCAGACAGAGCTCAGAAGCTCTACTGAGCGGGCAGGGGTGGGTCCCACTGTCGTAGGGTGGGTTCCTTGGGGAGCGGCACTGAGACTGGAGTTAAGGTGGCAGGTCATTTTATAAAGTGTGCCCGTGAATCCACAGCTGGGGAGAAACAGATCTGAAATAAGTTTGGGCAGGGAGAGAAGTGTGAATTTTATGCAACCCAACAGTAGCCTTGGCCAACCCCATGAGAACTTCTGGGGTTTTGAATGTCCCCCTTCACAACTGTCCTGACCAGCGGAGATGGTCAGGTCTTCTTATGACTATCAGTCTGCACTGGATGTGGGCAGCCCCAGAAGGGGGCTAGCCATGGGCATGCAGCTTTCTGCAGCTGGGGCAATCTCGGAAGGGGACAGTTGCTGAAGTCTATCTGATGACCGTTTTCTCCTTGGAAGGAGGCTCTGTCTGGACATCACATTAGTGACCACCACTGTTCCTAGGAGCAACCTACATCCCTGCCCCCTCCCCATCAGAAAAAGAGATTTAATCCCCCTACAGCATGACTCGTGGTGCTGAGACCACAGGCAGAAAAATGCAGGTGCCGAAAGCTGGAGGTTGAACCAGTGTGCACTGAAGCGGTAAGGGCAGGGAGGTGTGGTCAGACATCCAAAGGGTCTGCTGCTCCCCTTTTCTGTATCCCTGGAACCTTCCCAGGTAGCCTTTGCTCAGACTTTTCCAGTGACGGGGAGCTCCCTACCTTGCCGAGCAGCACATCACCTTGGCGGGCAGTTCTAGTTGTTAGAAAGCCATTTATTAGGTTAAGCCCAAATCACCTGTTCACTCTCCAGCTTTGTTCCAGTACATTCCACTAGAACAGGCGTAGGAATGTCTGTCTCTGTGTGTCATTGCTCATCTTCAACATCTTAGAAAGAATATCTGGTACATGTTAGGCTCAGGAAAATAGGTAAATTTTCCTTGAATGAATGCCTCCAAGATGTGCACAACTTTTCCCTTTCTCTGGTTTCCCTGAGCATTTGCTGCCTGTGATGGATCCTCACACAGGGGTTTCCCTGCGGTTAGTCATAGCATAGCCCCTGGAACAAAGCTGGGCCAGGTGCTAGCGCTCATCCACTCGGCTGCAGTCAGTGAGCTCCTAGAATGTGCCAGACTCTTCCCAGGTGCTCCGGGGACGGGCCTCAGAAGGACAGTGTTAAGATGGAAGCACAGAACAAACCACCAGCGATGAGCACGCATTCTAAGGACCCTAGGGGTTTGCAGCTGGCACACTCGCCCACCCTCTCACAGAGCCAACTCCCTCAACAGACACACTAACGCCGGGTCCACCATGAAACAGAATCTTCAAGAATATCAGCCATTTCATCTCCCTCGCCCGTCCTCCAGCAGGTGCAGAGGGGGCTCCACTCAGACTCCAGACCCCCCTTCCCGATGCCCGTTAGGTCTAAAGAAACTGGGTTCTCCAGCCCCTCCCAAAGGAGCTTTGGCCCCCTCTGCTATTTGTATTTCCTTTGAAATGTCTCTGTGTGCAGAGTTGGGGGGAGCAGATTAGCTCCCCTTCCTAAAATGCGGCTTGGATGCCAAGAAGAGCGAGCTGGAATCAGCAAGGCGAGTTAAGCTTTCTGCCCGGAGCCTTCGGTTTAGCGGTGCAGATTACAACAGCAGGTGATGAGGCACGTTAGCCGCTGCCGCGGAGACTGTGAAAATCCTGTTACAGGGCAAAGGCGTTTTAGCTACAGCTCCAAATCTCAAAGAATGATTGAGTTGGAACATGGCAGGCAGGAGGCAACTGGGGACTAAAGTTATTTGACTTAAACTGAGAACCAGGCTGAGGGGGCTGCCAGGGTGGAGAATTCCAAAGGGGAACCCAGGTGTGCTTCCCCCTCCCCTACCAAGTAGGACCTCCCTCCCCAACACATGTGCGTGTGCACGCGCACACACACACACAAACAGCCCCCCCCCATCCCCTGCTCATCTGAGCTTCTCTCTGCTGTGGGTCCTGCCTTGCTCAGCACCAGGTAAGCTCCTGGAGATCGGAGCCCCGGCTCCCCCAGCCCCACAGGGCCACGCACGGCTCCCGGCACGCATAAAGCCCTCTCTCACCCTGATTGGCCTGGTGTCTAGATGCCCGACACCCCTGCTGGCTCTTTGGAAACCCACCTCTTTTGCGCACCTATCCCTGGTCTCCTAGAAAGGAGGCAGAGCCTGGCGGGCGGACACGGATGTGGCGCTATCGACACACTGGGTGAGGGAAATGTTTTTAAAAACAACCCTGGAAAGGAGTGAGTCTTGAGTATTTGCTTTGCCCCATTGGAAGGGGATAAAACAAATCACATGATTTGGTCTCCTGCCTGAGTCCAGCCCCACACCCCTTACTGGTCCTAATTTGCCTTTGATGGGGGGCAGCTTGATGCAACAGAAATAGGACTTGGATTTGAACACCATTGGGCTCAAATCTTAGTCTTTCAGGTCACTTAAGCTGCTAGCCTCGGTAAGCTATGCACTGAGACAGTGCATCTGAAGCAGGTGCTCAGTGGGCCTCCCTGGTGACGCGGTGGCTGGAGCACCGCACTGTGAAGCATCCCCGGCCAGGGGCGGGGACCCAATGGCGCAGCAGACCTCGCCTGCCTGCCCGCTGCTCCCTTCAGTAGTGAGTTTCAGTCCGTCTGCCTGTTCTGCTCCCCGCTCTGTCTCTGGTGACTCCTCTCGCCTCCCACGACTCTGCCCTGTGCCCCAGCTCTTCTATGCACAGATAAATAAATCTTTAAAAAATAAATAAAACAAGGTGCCCAGTGCTCAGCACAGGAGAAATTAACCAAGACTGGCATTGTAACCATCCCGCGCGGAAGCATGCGCGGGACCACAGGGCATGCGGCCCTTTGGTCACACCATCCGATCAGAGATGAGTGATTTTTATTCCCCTTGAACAGTGAAACCGGGGTTCAAAGAAGTGATTTGTCCAAGGTTACTCTGCTAAGAAGTGCCTGGAGAACCGAAGAGCAGAGACTTGAGCTGTTCCCCCAACCTGGGTACCTCCCAGATAGGGGTCCCTACCAAGGGCGGGGTCCATTGTCTGATAGGGGAAAACAGATGGGGGCGCACATTTCTCTCCTCCCTCCCTTCCTCACGCAGTGATTAAACATTTAACATATGCTCAGCCCTCTAGGAGCAAGTATGTGGGATATCGAGATGCGCCGCGCTGCTCCCCGCGGACGGCAGCTTCCGGTCCAGCTGAGGAGATGAAACAGTATCTCAGGAAGTCACTGCGGAGCTCCGCCACACTTCCGCAGACACGGTGCTCCACAAGATGCGCAGGCGCAGTCAGAGGACAAGCAGGTGCGTGGCAGTGCGCGAAGCAAGGGGAGCTCCCGGCCGCCCCGGGGACCTGGCATGATGCATGGAAGCTACTGGGAGACAGCCCGGCCTGCTGGGCGGGAGCTGCACAAAGACGGGGAGGGCAGCCCTGGACCACACTGAGGTCCCTGTCTCCACAGGTGTTCAGGGAGTCTCTGGGTGTCTAACTGCAGGCCCCTGCAGCCTCAGGAGCCTCCAAATGAATGGCAGTTCCTGTTGAAGAGTCCACTGTGCCAGAAGCAGGAGACCCGGAAGGGCAGCGCGCACTTCCTCCTGAAAAGCCCCGGCACCTCTAAGCAGGGCAGGATCAGCTGCTCCCATTCAGCTAACACAGCTCCAGCCTCATCGCTCAGAAGCCGCCACCCCCAGCTTCTCCTGCCTGGCTCCTCCGGCCCTGATTTAGAGGACCCGCAGCAGCGCTCCTCTCCCTCTGAGGGAAAACAAAGGAGAAAGCACGCAAAGACCAACTGAAAATCCCCTTGTTTGCTTTTTCCTTCGAGTCACTGCAGAACACGCTGGCAGGGTCCCAGACAAACAGGAAACCGGCTCTGCCTCTGCTGTGCCCTTTGCGGACGCCCCACCCACACCCTCCTCCCCCAGCGAGGCCAGCTAACTCCACTAGGAGGTGGGGTGGTGGAGTAGTCTGGGAGGGTGGGGTAGGCAGCAAGATGGTCTGGAGCAACTCTTTTCTGGGTGCCAC
This sequence comes from Galemys pyrenaicus, assembly GCA_019455555.1. Classification (NCBI taxonomy): domain Eukaryota; kingdom Metazoa; phylum Chordata; class Mammalia; order Eulipotyphla; family Talpidae; genus Galemys; species Galemys pyrenaicus. The sequence continues at coordinate 1,287,484 of JAGFMF010011443.1, forward strand.
CCCAACAAGGGAGAGCAGGCTGTGGCCTCGTGTCAGCTGGCCGGTTTCCCCAGCATCCTGGAGCTGGAGGCAGCAGCCTTTTGCAGCTTCCTCCAGCCTCTTGGTGAACCTAGAGGGGACACAGCCCAAGACAGCAGCGGCTCCCAGTGCTGTGGGGGCTGGTCCAGGACCCCACTGCTAGCTGCTAGCCCTGGAACTAGGTGAGCTGCAGCGCTGCCCTCGGGTAAGGCCTCAGCTGCCAGTGGCCACACAGACGCAGAACATCCCCAGGTGTAACCAGAAAGAGGAAGTTTTGAAGTGCACCAGCACTGGGCTCATGTCCTGACTCTGGCATTGGTTTCCTTGCAGTTAAAGCAGAGACAAGACTCTCCTGAGCTAGATTTTCATGCCACTTCGAGGCTAGGACAAATGCAGAACCTCTGGCCTTCCCTTCTGAGGACCTTACAGGGGTGGGAAACAGAAATCTCTTGAAGATGAGCGCTGGGGACTTCCTTTCTCCGAAGACCAGCCCCAGGATGCGGTTCCTTATTGGCCCAGTAGCTGCTTCCTGCAATTTATGCAGAAGCAGAGAGGGACAGATGTGGATGGGAGGGGAAAAGTTTCTGGCATCTTCTCTAAGATAGAAAAAAATGCAGTCCAGGGGCCTTCCTGGGGGCACAAGGGGTTAGGTACCCCACTGTGGGGCTTCCAGGGCCAGGGAGGGTGTCCACATGGTACAGCAGACCTCTCCAGCCTCGCCCGCTGCTCCCTTCAGCAGTATGTTTCAGTCAATCTGCCTGTTCTGTTCCCCACTCTGTCTCTGGTGACTCCTCTCACCCCCCATGTCCCTGGCCTGTACCGCAGCTCTTGTGTGCATAAATAAATAAAAATCTAAAAAAAAAAAAAAAAGAAAGAAAAGGAAAGATGCCACCCAGCCAGCACCACCCTCTCTGGCTGGGGTATCCCGCACTTCTGACCAGGCACCGCAGCAGGGAAAGGAGCTGGGGAGAGCAAGGACAGGCTGCAGGTGTGGCAAGGTTCCTTCTAGCCCAGCTGAGTCCAGGGGTGAGGAGGGGGATGTCACTCTACTGTGGAGAGAGCTGACCCTAATAGGTGAGGTCCCAAGGCTGTTCCTGGAAACATCCTAAGCCCCACGGAGGGGATACCCCTTTGTGTAGGACCGGATGAGGACGAGCGAGCTAATCGGGGGACAGCAGAAAGGGAATGTGATGCTTCTTTGTCTGTGTCAACTGGCCTGGGCCACTAGAAGCCAAGCCATCTTGTCAGCAGTATTCTGGTCATGTCTGTGATGGTGACTCCGGGTGAGACCAGCACCTGAATCAGTAGCGTGAGAGCAGATTGCTCTCCCTACTGTGGGTGGGCCCCATCCAATCAGGTGAAGGCCTGCATAGGACAAAAGGACTGACCCTCCGTGAGTGGCAGGACATTTCCCCTGCTGATTGCTTTCACATCAGAGGATCAGCTTTTCGCTGCCTTCAAATGCAAAGCAAAACATCAGCGTTTCTTGGGTCTAGAGTCTGCCAGCCTTCAGACCAGAGCCACACACTGGCTCTCCAGCTCTCCCTGCAGATTTAGGACTTGTCAACCTGCATAATTGCATGAACCAATCCCCTTTTAATAAATCTCTTTACACACAGAGGGAAATAAATATATGCATATATATAAATGAAAATAATATATGCCCTTTTGTTTCTGTTTCTCCAGAAAACCTAATACAGGGAGCACCCTGCTCTGTCCAGGCACGAAGCAGAGAGCACCCTACCTCAGCTGCATGCAAGCAGGGCCTAGCATCTCCCCTGTGCCAGGAGAGAGATGAAGTCTGCATCTCCCAAAGACCTTTCCATCATCTATCATGTCGCCCCCGTCTCCCCAGAGGCTAAGCAGCCCGGGTAACCAGAGGGCAAGGATCCCATGAAATCTCCCTCCTCCATAAGCTTTTCTTTCTGCCCCCAGCACCCCCCGCCACCCACTTAGATTGCACAGTGAGTAAAGTGAGTTCTTCTGACTCTAAGCCCCATGTCTCTTTGCACCACGATGCTGAGAGATGTGGGATGGAGGAGAAGAAGGGAGGCAGAGCCACAGAGAGGCCTGAGGTTCACCAGGCATGGTGCACCGAAGTGAATGTGGTCAGCCGAGGGGGATAAAGAGGAGCCCCAACACCCTGACCCCATGCCTGAAAGTTTCATGATGCAGAAACACAGCATGATTTGAGGGTCTCCTGCCGCCTGCCTTCTCCACCTCTGGCAGGAAATACTGGGAGAGTGATAGAGATATACAGGCCATTTAATCTGAAAAGAAAATTCTGATCTTTGTGTACTTTAAATAAAGATTTCAAAGAAAACAGCATTTCTCTCGCTTGAAATGTTTTTGGAATAATCCTATTAGGAGGGAAAAGTATGGGTAAAGACTTCTCCATGACTACGACAGCAAATCTGGGGTGAAGGAGAAGCTGACTAGTTCCCACTCGCCCCTCTTCTCACCCTTCTCCACGGCTCCCATTCCCCACCCTCCCACAGGCCCAGCCCCAAAGCCTCACACCTGCTCCCTCTCGCTCTCTGGGTGACTCTGCCCGGATGTTCCCGAGGACACCTGTGCAGGTGACCTGATGCTGCAGCTGCTCACCTGGGGACGAAGCAGGAGTCATCCAGGGACCTTGAGGGTGAGTTCCCCCTTAGGGAGGGGAGAACAGCTGGGGCTGCTGAGCAAAGCTGGGCACCCTGGGCGTCCAGAGCAGAAAAGGGTGCTGCTGATGGAACTATCCCTACCCTTTTTCCCTAGTAAGCCCCATTCCCCTAGAAAAACATCAGGAAGGGAACATTCCCGAAGCTGCATCAGTGTTTTTGTAATGGATTCCAGGGGGCAGAGGGTGCCTAAGGGTTATGGGCTGAATTGTACCCCATGGAATTCATGTGTTGGATTCCTGACCCCCAGTATCTCAGAATGTGACCTTCCTTGGTGGAGGGTCTTTAAAGACCCTCCCTTTGAAGGGAGGCCGTTAGCGTGGCCATGACCCCACCCAGCACGATGATACAATCGGCCGGCTGTGCCCTAGCCCCACATGACTGTACTCAGAGACAGGGCCTGCAGGAGGCGATTAAGGTTAAGTCAGGAGGGGGGACCCTGATGTGCTGGGACTGGGTGTCCTCCAGGAAGCGCAGAGACCCCAGAGCTCTCTCCTGGCTCCAGCTGAGGATCCAGTTCCAAGGAGCCCAACGCAAGACAGGAAGGGGAATGCCCCCAAAACCAAATCCTGCCAAATCCTTTGATCTGGAACTTTCTAGCTCCCAGACCTAAAAGAAACTAAATTCCAGCTGGGGTCCTCATAAAGAGAGGGACGAGAACTTGAGGACCGCAGGGAGGAGCGGCCCTCTGCTGGCCCAGGAGAGCCTGCAGCGTGGCGTTTCTTCTCAGCCCCAGCAGGACCAGCCCTGCCCACCTTACTTGGGACTTCCACCCCACAGAAGCAGAGGAGACACCACAGCCGTGGGCTGAGCTGCAGCCCAGCAGATGCTGGCACTGGGCTACACAGCCTCTGCTCCTAAACGGGCAGGCCCCGGGCCGGAAAGGGGATGGACTCTCAGACCCCGCTGTCCTCCTCTCCTGTTAAGGGTGTGGTGGCCCCTGGAGTCTGAACTTTTCATCTCATTCAGGGGGTAGACTCCAGAGAAGACCCCACTTTGCCTGCGAGGAGGAATCATTTTTCATCAGGCAACAGTGACTCCCTGAGAGAGAAATCCATGGAGACAGAGCTGGCCCAGTGCCAGGGAGGAGGCAAGTTGCCAAAGCCCAGCTTCCTGCTTTAATTCCTCAGCTCATGGTGGGGTGGGGGGGGCACCTCTGTCCTGATGAAGGGTAAGAGAAAGACAGGGCACCCATCAGAAGCAGATGCCCTCCTCGCGGCCAGGCTGGTGCCTTTCTCATGCTGGGGCCTACGCTGACATGAAGCGGGCTGGAAAGAACTGGAGGCAGAGGCCAGACTTCAGAGAGAGAAGGCGGTGGCTGGAAGCCTCAGACGAGTTGTCTCCTGCCTCTCCTGCTGCCCCTGCAGCACCTGGGGAAGGAGCCCCGGCCATGCAGCTGCAGAGAAGAGAGACCAGCTGCAGAGGCACACAGGAGCGAAGCATCTGTGGCTTCCACAGGACGTCTGCCTGAGAATAAGGGACAGGGGTGGGGCTGGAAAGCACACACGGCAGCCTCCTCCCGAAGCTGCTGAGATGCTCTGGAGAGCAAAACTCTTCAGTCTTCTCCAGACTCACCACTAACACCTTTGGGATTTTCCCATCATGAGAAACTGGCGAAATCGCTGCAGTCCATAGCCCAAGCCACCTGTACCTGCCCAGCTGAAACGCCCCTCCGTTAGCCCTGATGGTGGTCAGGGTGATGCTGGGAGAGCAGTCTGCTCCCGAGGGTGAGAGGGAAGCGAATGAGCCCCCAGCACACAAGAACCTCTGGATCTGAGGATGAAATTCATCAACCATCACACTGATGTTGGATTCTGGCAGACAAGCAAATCTGCAGATGAGTACGCGTGAGGCAGCCTTGCATACGAATTCAAACCAAAGACCTGCCTTGGAAATAGGTGCATCCCACAGCAGGCCCACTGAAGAGGACTTTGCACCTGCAGTGATGGATCCAGAAACAGAACCCACATCTCAGCCGGCAGTGGCAGTGGCCTGTGTGTTCACGAATAGGCATGCCGGCTTCAGGTCCAACAAGTGCACCAATGAATGTGAAGATCAGTGATATTTGCAAGTCCCTGCAGAAGGCAGATGACCTTGGGAGCAGAGAGACCTGGATGGATCATAGCTCCACCTCTTACTAGCTAGGTGGCATAGCCTATGAATCTCTGAGCTTGTTCTCTGTACTTTCAAAATAGGTGCAAGAGCATCTACCTTCTGGGTTTGGTGAGAGGACTGAATGAGGTCATAAAAGTAAAGGTACATAGTAAATGCTCAATAAATATCCTTCATTTGTTAATCAATTCTCCCCAGTGCCTCGCACCTCTCTCCCTTCTACCTCACACACCAACCTCCTAGATAAGATTTATGGGGAAAGACTGCCAAGACTCTGTTTGAAACTCTGCAGTGATGGAGAAATCTCCTCTATTCAGAGGCCCTTCTGTTTGGACAGCTCTCAAGGCCAGAATGCTATTTTGCTTATTAGACGGTAACTCAAAAATCAGCCTGTCTGTAATGCCTCATTGGTCCTTATTTGGCCCCACACGCTGTCACAAATAAGACCTCAAAGGAAGAGGTATACAGCAGTTCCAGTCGTCATGTGTACCTTCTCCAGTCATCTGTCACCTCTCAAATACTCACTCCTGTAGCAGGTGACTCAATATCACTTCCACCCACCCCGACCCAACCACAGCAACCGGACAGAATCCGCTGGCCCTGCCTTCCCTCCAAACAGGCTCCCCAGCAGGCTAATGTCTCAGAGTAGATGTGTAAACTTTGCTCCTCCAGAGGAAGTGCAAAGGAAAGGAAGGAATGAACTGGCTTGGAAGGGCCTCCCCCAGGAAGGCAGTGCCCTGGGGGCCTCCAGAGAATCCAAAGGCTATCACAGAGACGGCCTGGGCTCCCAGTCCCAGCTCCTCAAAGGGCCTAAATCCCCTGTACATGGCAGGAAACTGCTCTTTACTTTGAGATGAGCCAGCTCAGTCTTATTTGCAAAGCTGTCCCCAAAGCCTCCATAGGAAGTATAATATCACCATAAAGAATCGTTATCTTCTCGTGTGACGACTGCTCTCTCTCTAAAGAAATAGTCTGAGTTTGCAACGAGCAGCTTTCCCCTTCCTCCTTTACCTGATATTATTTTGGCTCCCAATAATTACATTAGGTACAGAAAGCGACTTTATGGTGCTCATAATTACGCATGCTTACAAAACAGATGGATCTGGGGACCGGGAGGGGGAGCGTTTATGGACTCGGAAATGAGATGTTTCGTTGGTAGGAAATGGATAGTTATTTCCAGGTTTTATTGCTGTGTTTCGTAGGACTCTTCTTAAATCTTGCTATAGTACTTTGCCTGTATTGCCTCCCATGCATTTGCTAGGACTTAGCTCATCAGTCCTAGGTGTGCTGGGAAAAGGGCATTAAGTACCTGGAGTCAGGCCTACAGAGTGGTGACCGGTCCCGTACTCACCCCCCTTCATGCTCCTTGCAGCTTTGGCCAGTGGGCTACAGACTGGCTGGTCCTTTGCCCACTCTGACCTCTGACTCCTCACCTCCTAAGCCATCACATTATCCTGCCGTGAGATGATCCTTCTCCCATCTTCTCCAGAATTCCACATGCTATACGAATAAGGGGGCCCAGGAAAAAAGAAATGGGTCTCCCTTTCTTTAAAGAAACTCCTGGGTAAAAATCCCAGCACCTCTTCTGAGTCTTTCTGGTTCACATTTCTCTTTGTTCATGAGCAGTGAGTTCCTCATGATATCTGATTTAAATCCCTCTGGCTGCCATGAAAGTCAATTATCCATTCATTCAACAAGCACTCTCTGAGTGCTCCATAAGTACAAGCACTGGAGTAGGCATTAGATAAATGGGCTTCATCTGCTTCTTATCTTCTTTCCCCCATCATTTGTGGCTTTAAGACTACGAGGTCAAATACTAGGTTGAAAACTTAACACAAGGACCACTTGTTGGACGTGTTTACCAAAATTCTCATTTCACTTGGCTGACTTCCTCCCTGGTCCAACCAAGTGGACTGGCCTTGCCCTCCTAATTGGGAACACCCCACCTGCAGCCCCCAAACACCCCACACTGGTCCGCTGCCAGCTGGTTCACTTGGTCACTTTCATATCCCGTCCCTCCCGGAATCTTGTTCCCTCCCACTGGGTCCCTCCTGCAGACAAACATTGACGATGAATAAATCTCTTTCAAAGAAGGGAGTGGACTGGCGGGTCCATGGGGAAGGCCCTGCAGACACGGGCAGGATGGATGGCTGGTGGGAGCGCACCGTCGGCTCTAATTAACGTATTGTTCTCTGGGCTCCAGCAGGATTATGGATGAGCTCCACAAAGCGGCCCACTTAACCTGAGCTCCTGGTTCCAATCTATTACTTTCTCCACTGCCTGGAGTTTGGCCTGGTGTGGAAGGGCTGAGTGCAGGCATAAAGCCAGGAGAGCACAATTTGAGATGCTCCCCAAGTGCAGGCTCAGCTTCTACCTGACAGGTTATCCTGCTGAAAGCGGGGGTACCCCCAGCCCCTTAGGGGGCCAAGAGAGCACAACCCAAGGGCTGCAAGTTTCTGATTTCAGGTTCCTTTCATTCAGCCTTGCAGATAAACCCAAGAGGCTACCAGCCCACCCTACGTGTGAAAGCCTCGTCATCCAGGTGGCACAAAGCAATGCTGCAGGGTAAATGGAAGTGACCAGGTTTTTCCACCCTCTCACCATTAGCATCAATGACAGACACCCGGGGTCCTGCACACATACCTGATGGGGGGCACCTGGAGTGGAGTGTGGGCATGCCTAGGTGGGTGCACCTGGGCTGAGACACGGGGCATAATCAGGGCCGCGTCACAGGGATGCCATGAGAAGACAAAGAAGCAGGAGTAGTGGCAAAAGAAGCGACAGCCCAAGAGTGAAGATTCGCGGGAGGCCAGGAGGCTGGCAGACTCCCTGCCTGCCATGTACCTGGTTGCCGCTGATGTAGAAAGATCGATAAAAGCCTGAAAAAGCCACCGAGGGCTCCAGGACTCCTCCTCCTTGATTCGCCTGCTGGATCATAAAGAACCTGCCATCCTGGTTATTATAATGCCATCCATCTGCATTATTACTCCAGGTCTTTGTCCTCTTTATTTATTTGTAAGCCACTGTCTGAAGGCTGTGATAGCCAAGGCCACAAGTTATGCAGGACTTACCTCTTGCCCTGATGAGGCTCTCAATCCAAAGAAGAAACCTTCTCAGAAGATCACTGCAGGAAGGGACCCCAGAGGAAGCACTGCAGGAAGCCACAAACGCAAAGTTGTCAGGGGGAAGGCTTTATGGGGTGATCAAGACAGGTAGCTTAGAGGTGGCATCAAGAGGCTGGCCATGAGGTCAGCCCAGCAAAGGTGCTCCCAGGGATAAAACAGCCCGGCAGTCTCTCTGAGCTGCGCCTGCAGAGAGATCAGAAGACCTAGGTCTGAGAACAAACCCCCCACCCTTATTAGCTGTGGGATTCTGGGCGTGGCAGAGATGGGCAGGGCTCACCAAGATCTGCATTCTCCTCTGCCCCAAAGACTCACAGCTGGACTACATTCCCCAGCCTCCTGGAGTTAGAGGAAGTCACATGACTATGGCCTAGGCTATGGGTGTGGACAGAGGTGATGTGTGCCACCTCCAGACCCAGCCCATAAAAACAACCCCCCCTGTGGCTGGTGGCTTTGTCCATCCACCAGCCAGGTCAAGCTCCTCCAATACCTTGTGGATAGCACAGCATCCAGACAGAAGGCTCTAAGGCCCCAGAAACACTAGACCACGCAGAGCTTCCCTGCCAGCTCTCAGTGAAGAGGGATGTGCTCCGGAACTTTCGTTGTGCTAACAACCCACTGAGCTTTGGGAGCTGTTTGTTATAGCAATTATCCTAGCCCGACTAATGCCCTTACTTGCAAGTTGCTCACTGCATCTGAGCCTCAGATTCCTTACCGACTGATAAGACCCACTCATGTAAATGTCCCATTTATATTACACGGTGATTCTGATGACAGAAAAGGCATAATGAAGGAGGAAGCACTTTTGCAAACAGCCGAGGATGTACTAATGTTATTTATTAGTATCGCCGGCACTCAGCAGTCTATAGTTCATGTCATGTCCCATCCCAAGCCCACATAAAGCTCATCCTGTGCTCTGACCACCGAATGTGAGGACCAAGGATGGCACCAGGCGATGGGGATCAGCATCACCTGCCTCCGGACCAGATCTAGTCTCTCCTGGCACCAAACATGCAACGCCTTTACCTCCAACCTATGCCATTTCCCCACACAAAACACAACCATCCAGGAAGCTCTTATCTCCACCAAGTGGGCCTGGGGAGGGTGCCAGACTCTCCTACCTACCTGTCTGGGATAAGCCAGACACATCTCATTCATCTTTGTGGCAAAGAAGCCACAAGGTGCTCCACCCCAAGTTTGGTGTGGTCATTGCCAAAGCCAATGGGGACAAAGACCCCCCAGTGGCCCCACCACCTCGATCCTGAGTGCATACACAGGTCACAGGAAGAGGTGTGCTTAAGAGGTGGTCATGCAGAAGAAAGTATATGTGCACCTGTGTGCACATCTGTGCGTGTGTGTGTTTACCTGTTTGGGTCTCCCTGCAAGTGTGCACATATGCAGTTGCATGTTTTCAGTGTCTGTGTTGGAGGAGCTGAGAACGTCTGTGCAAGTGCACGTACATGACTGAGCGTCCAGGCACAGGAGGTGCAGAAGAGGAAAGGCCCCCAGCATCACTTCTAGTGGAGAACAGACTGGAAATAGAGAGAATATCATTATTGTTAAGAATATTCTTGATCTCCCCTTCCTAAATGTTCTTCCTGGACATTTTAGAATAGGAACTTTTTTCACTCCACACCCTGAGAAAGGCAGAACCATCTGTTGATTCATCTGCTCCTCGGTGCATTCACTAAGTCTCCACTCGACTCCTCGCGTCGGCTGTGGGCTCCTGGACCCTGGCCTATCAGCCCGTCCAGCCTCTTCCTTCCACTTTCCAGTGTGGTGGAGGGAACGTGAGCAAGAACAAAGGCTGGGAGGCCTGGTCTGGTGGGAGGACAGGGGAGGGGTGAAGTCTGCAGCCCCTTTCTGGCAGGGAGGGTGACAGAGCTGGGGTGGCCAGGCCCAGATTGGGGAGAGCTGCAGGGGAGACTCAGTTCTTAGCCCGCCAGGGAGCCCAGGGAGAAGCACTTCCCAGCATGGCCTGGCTGCCAGGTTAGGAACCAGCCCCTGACACGAGGCTCTGCACAGGCGCACAAATAGAAGAAAATCAGAGGAGATGAAACCATACAAATTTCGGGTAATAGAAAGAGAGGAAAGAGATGTGCGTGTGGTCTGGGTCTCGGCTCAGAAAGGTCGATTCCAAGAAGACGCTGCCCAACTTTATATTACTTTTCAGAAAGCCAGTGAGCTGAAAAATAACCCTCACCTTTTTTTTTTTATATTATTATTCGTTTCTTCAGAGTTTCTTCTTCACATTGTTTTGTGCGTCTCGGCTGTTCATTTCTCTCTGGCCTGATTTCATTTGGAGATTTGGCCTGAAGCCTGGAGGGGAAGACGGTCCCTCTCTTAAGAACGAATTTATTTCAAGTCCTCGGCAGCCCCTCCTGGCTCGCCCTCCCTGAGCAGGGATGAAGGACGGGGTGAGGTGAGGCGGGCCAGCTCCTTTGGCTCACAGAAGCCTGTGTGTTCGCGGGAGGACGTGGGTGTGTGTGCCTGAGTGTGTGTGATGTGACAGTGTGCGTGTGTGAGAGCGTGTGTGTCTGTGTCTGAGAGTGTGTGAGGGTGTGAGCGGGCGTGAGGTTGAGGAAAAGGCTTGCACATATGTGGCTGCACAGTGGGGGCTCACGTGCGGCTGTGGGGAGCCCTCGCGTGCACGGTGGGGGTGTGCATGAGAGGGTGTGTGTGACTACATGCATGGCCCGGAACCCCAGAGGGCCCTGGCGAAGCGGGTTTTCTGTTTCACTTGCGTCTACAGTGGCAGTGGCTGGCTCCTCCACCTTTCGCCCAGCTCGGCGAGGCGCAGATGTTGTTTGAACCAGGGAAAATGTCAGCCCCCAGGAGGAGCTCAGCTTAAACTTAGAGTGAGCCCCTAGGAAGCGTGGCAGTGTATTCTGGGTATTGTGCTTTGGATCCATTTGCATTTGCTCTTTCCAGTAACTAAGGACTAGTGGATGGGTGTGAAAGAGGGGGGGAGCCTCCTCAGTGCCTGCTGCCCCTCCCGGCTTCCTCTGGTTCCTGGTGAAGCTGGTACCAAAGGAAGCAAAGCAAACCCCGAGCAACAATAGCAAAGAAAACCCCGAGTTCTCGCCCCTCCCACAGCAACCTAGAAGGATTTTCCTAGCCCAAAGAGCCATCCCCTGGCTTCGGATGGGACAGTGCACAGAAGAGGCCCTTGCTGTGTCCTGGGGCATTGCCGGCTGAAAACAGGGCCGCACACTCCTTGGGGCAGAGGGCCGCGCCAGGAGAGCATCTTTCCTTCGTTGCCATAAGGGGCCTGTCCTAGTGCGCAAGGGCGGGGACTGTGTGTGATGCCTGCATCCTCCCAGGGAGAGCCCAGTGGGAGATGTAAGAGGCACGTGACCCCGGAGCCATGGTTCATCAGGACCAGTCTGTTGCTTCAGCAGGTAGGCAGAGGAGAAAACTGGCTCAGGGACACAAAGTCACTTACCCAAGACAGTCAGTCAGTGGAAATCATCTGTCTCATCACAAGCACGTGACGTTCAGGGCTCACTCCTGGCCCAGGCAAGCTGGGGAGAGAGAGCCCAAAGTCAGCTAAAAGAGGAAACACTTTAGGGCCCCCCTGGTGCACAATGGGTTAAGCAGCACACTATGAAGCAGACCGCAGCCACTGCAGCACGAGTTCGATCCCTACTGCCGGCCAGGGAGGGGACCCACATGGCGCGGCAGACCTCTCCTGCCTCGCCCGCAGCTGCCCTCGGCAGTGTACTTCAGTAGATCTGCCTGTTTTGTTCCCTGCTCTGTCTCTAGTGAATCCTGTCATCCCCCCATGCCTCGTGTATGCATAAATAAATAAATCTTTAAAAAAAAAAAAAAAACTTTAAGTTTAGGTTCTAGAAGGCCACAAGCAGACCCAGGCCCAGCCCCAGGGCAGTGCCTGGTAAGATGGTAAGCACGACTCAGGGATCACCGGTACCTAGGCCCCAAGAGGCACCGGGAAGCTGCTGTGCAGTGTAACACTGAATTATTGTCATCAATTTACATCCACCGAGTGCAAAAGAGGCAGTGGGGTGTAATGAGAAGATTCTGTGTGGCCATGTTAAAGTCACTTAAACTCTCAGCATCTGCAAAACGATGATGCAGGTGGATGCCTACCTCGTGGGGTTGGTGTGAGTCTGAATATGCCTGATAGGTGTGCAAAGAGTTGACGCCTTGCCTGGCACGTGGCAGTGTTCAGTCTGGGTTCACTTCCCTTCTGCTTTGGTGGAGCAGGGGAAAACTGATGAACCTCCCCCGTGTAGCCATAGGTGGGATCAGTTTACGGCTGCTCTGCTCAGCCCCTGCCAGCCCCTGGCCTCCCCACCATCTCCATCATGGAAAGTTGGGGTGCAGCAACCACAGAAGGGACCCTCTGATCTAAGGCAAGGTCGCTGTCCATCGCCCCCACCCTAGTTGTTTTGATTCTGCTAGGTAACTTCCACTCTCCGTTTCCTCTTGGTTCAGAACCAGAATGACTGACCAGCTAGAGAGAAACGTGGTTTGCTCTAAAGAAGCTCCCGGCGGGAGGACAGCAGTAGAAACCCACTTCTCCTTAGCGCACAGGGCCTCCAACTCGCCAAACAAGAGTTTTCCCTTGGGCAGAAATCCCCAACATTGGTGGATAATAATAGCTGACATTTTTAAGCCCTTTGCAATTGAAAAGCATCTTTGCAGCACAGCAAGATGATAAGGCGCGTGGGTCTGGATGGCAGGCTCCTGGGCCACTACGGTGCAGCAGGGGGCACCGACGCTGTGCCCGAGGGGTGCTGTGAAGTCAAAGGAGGGAAGAGATGAGCTCGCGTGGCCCAGTCGTCTGATTAGCCCAAAATGAACTGACAGGCCCCAGCTGTGTGACCTTGTGCAAACCGCTCCAACCCTCTGCGTCTCACTGTCTTAACTGTAAGCGAGGTTAAGGGCAGCGTCCACCGCACGGGGTTCAAGGAGTCTGAAGTGAGAATTCCTGGAGGATTAAGTGAGTTTATGTCAATAACATACTTAAAACAGTACCTGCTACATAGGGTACACAGTGGATTTTAATGGTCCTCATCCTTATGGGATTTGTTACATCGCTGCTACCCTTTGAAATCAGGAGTTAGTCCATTTCAGAGATGAGGAAACTGAGGTCAGAGGGATTAAGGCCCTGGCCCAAGACTTGAGGGGTTTATGGCACATTCCTCTGCCGCCTGGGTTGTGGCAGCTTTTGCTGGAGGAGGATGTCTGGATGGACTCTGGCCAGCCCCAGAGTCCCTCAGAACCCAGCCCCTTGCACACTCTGCCTGCTGCCTTCCAGCTGAGCCCCAGCATGCAGACTTGCCCTGGGGGGCAGAGACGTCTGATTTCTCCCCAGATAGGGGAGCAGCTTGGAAGAAAAAGCCATCAGGCTGGTGTGGGGTAGCTCCTGCTCAGATATTCTAGCAAATCCCATTTCTGCAATCCTCTTGACTCTGTGCTTTGACCAATTTAGAGGTTGTGAAGTCACAGCTGTCAAGGTGAGGAGCTGTGTATGTATGCACGCACGTGTGTGTGTATGTGTGTGTTGGGGTGGGGTGGGGGAGGTGAGAAAGTGGGGTTCTCTCTTCCCAAACCACCTCCAAGCCCTCAGCTGCAGGGAGGGTATGAATGACACAGTGCCTTTCAAAGGTGCCTGCTGGTGGCTTGGGGACCCTTCCTGGAGCCACACGCACATGCCCCCCCAACACACACACATGCACACACACGTGCACACACACACACACAGGCACACACAGAGGAAATGATCAAGCGCAAAGAATCCTCATGTGCTACTTTATATGGCAAATAATTGAGCCGTACTCTTGTGGTCTCTGTGAGGAGTTTCATCCATATTCATGCCTTGCGTTTCCTGTGGAAACGAACACGCCAGACATTCCAGCAAGAAATCTTAAGCACTAATTCAGTCTCTGTTCCCCATTCCCGGCTCTGGGGAGAGCAGATTTAGCTGGTGTCTAACCAGCCGGGAGGCAGCGTGCTCTGTGCTGGGGATCATCCTCCCCTCTCTGTCTGTGCTCCCCGTCTTTGGCTCTGTTGCTTCTTCCTTTCTCTCTCCTGTCTCCTCTCCTGCCTTCTCCTTCCTCATCACCTCCCTCCCCTTTCTGCAACTCTTCTCTCCCCTGCAAGGACCCCTGCCTTCAAGGCCTCCTTCTCCAAGGCTTCCAAAGTTAATGTCTGCTTAATGTCTGCACGTGGAGTTCCACTTTCCTCTTCTAGTTATAATGGGGGGGTGGGTTCGGGGTGCAGGGAAGCTGGACTGGAGAGTGCGTGTCCATGAATACCAAGCATGTTAATAGGTTAAAGTAAATCTAAAGTAACATTTGAAAGCAGAGAGATGAAAGCAGATCACAGGCCAAAGATCAAACAATCTAGAGCCACTTCTAAGCCTTTTACAGCTGGAGATTATTAGCATTTGAAAGTGAAGAGCATTAGAGGGAGAGAGGGGAAAAAAAAGTTGGAAGGAATTTTTGTTGTGGAGATAAAAACTGAAATAAATGACAGTGGAAAGGGAGAACTAGAAAGAGGCTGACTTATTTTAAAAACCACATTGAGACAGCAGTGGGGGAATACCGATGGCTGTATTCTCAGCGTATCCCTCAGTCCTCAGCTCTGCAGGCCTCCCTGCCCTGCCTCTCCTCACCCCACCCTTCTTTCCAGGGTAGAAAGAGTTTCCAGTCCTGGTTCGCCTTCCCTGCCTTTTCCTCCAGCTGTGAGACAAACCCCTGCCCCAGGAAGGGTGTGTAGCAGGGGAGAGTGGGATTGGCAGATGGCGGAGCCAGGCGCTTCCTTGTAGCGGCCAGGGTTCCAGGCCTACAAACTGTCTAGATGCGTCTAGTCCGTCTTTATGATGCCGGAGTGTTTGCGTGGGTGGAGCCCAGGAGAGTTCCACCTCTGATTTACTTTCCCTACAACCACAGGTATGCCACTTCCCAGCCAGCCGCTGAGAGCCCCTAATGCAATCCTTATTTTAGTGGAGACCCAGAAGTCCCACATCCAGTGCAGTCGAAGCAGCTAAATCAGAGACCATATAAAACCCTTCACCCTCCAAATATTTAATTTAGTCAGTATCTATTTTCTAAGACCCTCATATGAGTTTGACATTCTGCTAGGTGCTGGGAAAACAGCAATGAACAAAGCAGACAGAATTCCTGACAGTGGGGCTTTTACCATCTAGCGGGGAGAGACAACGGCTAAACGAACAGGCCAGCTTTAGGCTAAAGGTGGGCAGATCGCCATCATTTATCAGTTTGCCCCGACATCACACTAAAGGGAGATTCAAATCACTGGATGCCCACCACGAAAAAGAAAGTGGAAGAGATGACAACCATACCGAGAAACACCATCAAAGTCTTGGAAGGGGGAAAGCAAATGGAAGAGTAACAACTGACTCAGCAGAATGGAGGTGGCTCAATGACCCTGTCTGAACAGGGGGGTTCCCTGGGGAGTCCAATACGGTCTGAGGAATCAGGGACATCAGCATGGCAGAAGGTAGAATGAGGCAAGGGGGGACAGGGGCCTTGGCCAGACCTGCCAAGGTCTGGGTCCCTCACCCAGACTACTTGGAAGTCAAGTCTGTGCCCTTCTTCCAAACCAGGGGAGGAGAAAGGTAAGATGAAGCCATCCTCTTAAGAAACCGAACCCGAGAGTTCTGGACTCAGCGATGCCATGGGCATTGATAGATGAGGGCAGAGGATTGGGTTAGAAAGGAAGATTATGTGAAATTTTGCAGAGCCTTGACTTCCTTTCCTAGCTGAGCTTTCATCACAGTAATAAGCAGTATAGTCCAGCTCCCATCTCTCACCCCCACCCTATATCTGAAAACTTGAAAGGCAGACGGAGGTAAGGGGCCATACTGAATTCTGAGTTGTCCTCCAAAGAAGTCAGCATCTCAGACACCAGAGACAGACTCCCTCCTGTGGGGAAATCTCAAGCCAACAGGATACACCCATGCCCCTAGAGTTCCAATCGACTTTGCAAATAACTCACACTCTTAAATATGGACAACTGAGGGCTCTAGAAAAGCCTTCGCCATTAAGACCAGACAAACAGGGGCCTCCCTGGTGGCGCAGTGGGTTGAGCAACGCACTAGGAAGCAAACCGCAGCCACTGCAGCACGAGTTCGATCCCTGCTGCTGGCCAGGGAGGGGACCCACATGGCGTGGCAGACCTCTCCTGCCTGTCCTGCTGCTCCCCTCAGCAGTGTACTTCTGTTGATCTGCCTGTTCTGCTGCCCACTCTGTCTCTGGTGACTCCTCTCACTGCCCCCCACCTCATGGCCTGTACCCTAGTTCTTGTATGCATAAGTAAATAAATCTTAAAAAAAAAAAAAGACCAGACAAACAAATAGAAACTAAAAAAGGTGAGAGACTCAGAAGAAACAAAGACAAGATTGGTAAGAGAAAGAAATCAATATCCTCAGAGAGCTAAAAGATATTTCAACTAAAACAAGAGCATGAGAAGATGATAGATAATGAAGATTGATAGATTCATTCATATATACTTACATAGATGACACAGGTAGACAGACAGACAGATAGATAGATAGATATAGATTGATAGATAGGCAGGTAAATATAGAGCCTGCCATATATAAAATCAAAGCACAAGGAAGAGCTCTTGGCTATTAAAAATGATAGCAAAAATTCAATAAAAGTTCTGGAAGATAAAACAGAGAAAATTTCCTCAAAAGTGAAAGAGAGAGATTATGAGAAAGGCAGATAATGGAAGAGAAAATAAGAACATTAAAGGATCAGACTGGAGGGCCTGCAATTGACCACTGAGAAGTCCAGAAAGGATCAAAGAAAATAGAGGAGATAATTATGAAAGAAATAACAGAAGAAAATTTCCCAAACTGAGAGATGTTGGTTTCCAGATTGACGGGTCATTAAAGAGCCAAGGCACATAGCCACAACATTTCAGACACCAGAGACAGACTCCTAAATGCTTCCAGAAAGGGAGCCACAGGGGAGGCACCCTCAGTGAATCAGAGGGTGGTATCCTTGGGGAAAAAGTAAGTCATAGATTATTTGATAGTATTTGCTCAAGTGACAGATGGTATTGATAAAGTTTTCCAGTTGCATTGAATCAAGGAAAAAATTATGAAAGAGCATAGACAAGAAAGCAAACCCCAAAATGAGGAAAAGCATCAAGTTGTACAAGAAAGAACACATAATCATCGTAAAGTGCCATCTCGGGCCCAGGCATTTTTTACTTATTGTTGTATAAAAAGAAAATATTGATTTAATTTTTAAAAGTGTGATCTAAGTACATTATGGGAAGGCAAAGCTGTAAGCTAAGACTCCTCATAGAAAGTCAGTAGACAAGGTCAAAAATTGTTCTATCAAAAAAATGGAGTAAAGAAAATAGAGAGCACAGGCTGCCTAACTTGTGTAGGTAGCATGGAATTTACTGAGAAGGGGCCACAGGGAATTACGTCCCTGGGGCCATGGGAAACATGATTTCTGGGGGCAGTTTGGTTACATGATTGTATGCACAGACTGGACTCGGATTGGTACACTAAATATCTGCACATTTCATTGTACGCAAAATTTATCCCAAAAGGACATGGAGGGAACAGAACCGCAAACAAATATTGAGCTGTAATGATAGGGAAGAGCTTAGAGATGACGTATATTCACTGGCAATCACCCAGACACCCACAAAAAGATGAACGGGTAGGAGGATGGAAATCCGAAAGTTACATGACATAAGACAATATTAACTGTAGAATATAAGGGTTTGGGTATATTGGTATTCACTGTATATTTGACTTTGTAATATATGAATTTTTTGTCATAAAACACTGGGAAGAACAGACGCGGGAAGAGGTTATTCAGGTGATGGTATCTAAACACGGCAGAAGCAACTAAGAGTTGAAAGTGGTTGTCTCTGGAGGGTGGAAAGAGATATGATCACGGTCTGATGTCTTTTTTGAAAAAACCTCTTGGCAGTATTTGCTTTTTAAATTCTGTGGGTAGATTCCTTTGGCTTTTTAGAAAACGGACTTAAGAAAGACAAGAAGGACATGTTCATTGATAGTTTGAAAACTAAACTAAAAAGAATTTGCACAGATACACAATTTCACAATTGGGAGGGGCCGTGAAAGACGAGAGCACGATACACAGCACTGAGAGAAGAGCAGGGCCCTCAAGGTCGTCGGCCGTGGGAGGTTCCGTGAATCCCAGGGAGTGGGGTTCCAGGCAAATGAAAGAGGTCACAAAGGCCACGGTGGGGACTAGTGGGTCTCAGTCTAAGGGACGAGGAGGGGAATGAGCTTCCAGGCTCCAGATAGAAAGTCCCCATGGCCAGCAGGCCCCAAGGCAGAGCAGGCTCCCTCTGCCTTGCTCTGTACATATGTCTGCTGTGTCTTTGCTCTGTGCATAGTTTGTGCTGTGGAAACCAGGGAAGGCATTCAGGTCTTATCTGTGTGTCCCACTCAGAAAGGCTGGAGAGAGGGCACCGAGATGTTGGTCATGGCACTCGAGGGAGAAGGTTCCTAGTGGGGAGGTCTCTTTATATGCCCCCCCACCACCATGCTGGTCCTCAGGGCTCCAGTGTTGCACCTTAGAGCACTGTGAACAGTGGTTAACAAGGGCGACTGTTGCCTCACACACCTCCACCCACATCGCAAAGACCTCATCATCTTTTTTTTTTTTTAAAGATTTATTTATTTATGCATACAAACACTGGGGTACAGGCCAGAGGTGTAGGGGGTACTGAGAGGATTCACCACAGAGAGCGGGGAGCAGAACAGGCAGATCAACAGAAGTACACTGCTGAGGGGAGCAGTGGGCACAGCAGGAGAGGTCTGCCGCACCATGTGGGTCCCCTCCCTGGCCGGCGGCAGGGATCAAACTCGTGCTGCAGTGGCTGCGGTTTGCTTCCTAGTGCGTTGCTCAACCCACTGCGCCACCAGAGAGGCCCAAGACCTCATCATCTTTCAGGGGAGATGGTCGCTATGACTTGTGACCAACACCCATTAGGAAGAGGTGACCCCCTTTTGGAAGGCAGAGTCTGAGAAGGCATGTCCCCTGCTCCAACGAGATTGAGGCCCCCACCTCCAGCAGCGCTTCAGGGGCCTCGTCCCTCCCCCTGGGCAGGAGGAAGGTTGGGGCAGGCCAGTGAGAGAAAAGGCGTTAGAACACGGGAGTTGGGCATCTAGGAGAACGGGGTTTTCCATTCTGAATATTGGAGCGAACTGGGCCATTCACGGCCTTCCTAGAGAGGCAAAGCCAAGGAATACGCAGCAGCCACGTGCTCCCTGGGACGGGGACTTAGGTGCCCGCGCGGGCTGCAGGATTGCTTCGAGAGCTTCAGCGGGAGCCTAGCCAGCAGGAGATGCCAGAGCCAGGGGCCCGGCATGCGAGACAGCCCTGCACCTCTAGCTGGAAGCAGCCCGCCCCCGTTGCAGTGACTGGTACCAGCAGGGATGCCCAGGGCTCTGGCAAAGAGCCACGGCTGCAACCTCGGAGGTTTTTATGCTAATGCCACTTGTCAAGCCGTCAGCTCTCAGGGCAGCCAGCCCTGACAGGGGGCAGCTGGGTCCCCTGGGCTTTGCTTCCCCTGAGCCTTTCCCAGACCCTCCGAGATGTGCAGCGAGAGCTCAGAGCTGACTCTCCAGGACAGCTGGGTGGGGAGAGGGGGTGCTGGTGGAAAGGGGCAGGGGGAACACTGGGCCTTGCCAGGGCTTCACAAGGGGAAACCCCTCCTCCTTTAAAGCCACTCTAGTGTGGGGGCCCCAAGAACTAGGATGATGCCACAACTGGATTTTCCCAGCGAGAAAAGAGCAGAGTCCATTGCAGGTCATGCGCTCAGCCCCGAGGACCCGTCTGGGAATCCAAGGGTGGCACAAGTCATAGAGGGCAGGGCACAGGACAGGCACAAAGCCTGGGTCCCAGTCTGGGCGCTGGCGCTCTCCCTGTGCCCGGGCTTGCAGACAGCAGCTTCTCCTCTGAGGGGCAGGTCAGAGGCACTCACTGGCTTGGCATCTACTCGCGGGTTTCTGTGCTAAACGACACAATGTGAGTTGTGAATGCGGCCCCTGACTTCACACACTGACCTTCTAGGAGGAGAGTGGACGCTCCTCAGACGTCCTGGGCCAGGACCCACGTGCGAGATGTCCAGCTGAAGCCCAAACTCAGGACGCATGCACCTCCCAAGGAGAGGCCGTGGTCTCCATACCTGGCACACCCAGGGCCTAACTTAAGTCTGAAGCGTATGACATTCCCGAGAATCACCTCACAGCCGTGTGGCAGGTGGGATCTGTGGGGAAACCTACTTTTTCTACAGATGTTAGGAGCAGAGGAGGCCCGAAGAGGCACCAGCTTGGAGGCCAGAGGTCCTCTCCAGTGCCCGGGAGCCCGGGGGCTGCACCTAACACTCTTCCTGGCTGTTTCCACTTTCCTTTGGTCAAAGGGGCCCCTCCGCTCAAGGGCGTTAACTCGAGGCCCAGAATGCGCTCGCAGACCCTTTCTGGAAGTGCCCCTTCCCCAGCTGCCTGGCTCCTAAGGGCGGAGCCAGCTAATGGACCACAGAACAAAGGGGCACGTCCTCACCCCCCACACCACCTAGCAGCAGCCCTGAGTGAGCAAGTTTCCTGTAATTGGTTTATGGACAGCATGCACAGCGTTGTGTCTGGCCATAAAATATCCTCGCTTAATAGTCTCCAAGGAACTGCCAAGCCTTCCAGGCTATAACTCCGAGCCCCCAGTCCCTCCCGCTTGGTCTGACACCTTGTTTGGGGAATCTGATTTGATTTTGATCTTAAATCTGCCCTAAATGCCTCAGAGAAATGGCCCCGGGAAGGGATGGGTGTGGGGGAGAGGAAGCTGGTGGCTGAGAATTACGACCCAGGCCTATTAGGAAGGGATGGCTGCTCAAATCATCGCCGAGGAGACGATCACCCCGTCCAGAACAGACTCGGCGGCCAGCGGAGGGTGCGGCTGGGAGGGCTGCAGGGTGGGGCTCTCCAGCCCTGCCTGGACTTGCTCCACGCTTGGTGCGCCTGGCCTCCTGCTTAGGCCTCCTGCTGGCTGCTGTGTTCTGGACACCCCCTTCCTCAGTCTTGCCCAGTGGGCACTTTGAGAACTTGGCGTCCAAAAGGTAGGTAGTATGTTCTAGGGGATCCCCTCGGTGATGGAGTAAAAAGTCTAAGGCTGGGGTCCTTCTGTGAGCGGGTGCTTGGATGCCCTCTGGGACCCCCTCTTTTTCTCTGAGGAAGGGGTCATTGAAGAAAAATGGAGACGTGGTCTGGTTCCATCTCTCAGCTGACCGGGCCACACCAGCCACTGGCCAGTACCGAGGGGCCTGGACACGTCTGTTTGCAGCGTGCAGAGCGTCTTCCTCCTCTAGGAATTCTTACTCGTCCTTTATAAATCTACCATAATGTCCCCTTTGATAAACTGGCTCCTCCTGCCTCTCTTTTGTCTTGGCATTCGGATCAAAAGCCAGTTTTGTTCAGTAGCTATGTGGGTCTGAGCTCAGAAGTCAGAACGTTTAGATTTGAATCTTCATTCTACCACTTGCTGTGTGACCTTGCACATTGACCTCACCTCCCTGTGCCTCAGTTTCCCTAACTATAAAATACAGAAAAATGAGAGTGCATACCTCTTAGGGTCATGGCAAGAATTATCTACATCAAGTGCAGAATCGGGCACATAGTAGGAGCTTAGTAAATGTTAGCTGGTGCTCTCAGTTCATTAGTATTCCCTAGGGTGGGTGGGTGGGCAGGCGTGGAGGGCTCAGGAAATCTGCCGAGAGTTCAGTTCCCACTAGGCCATCTTCCCTGTGTCCCTGTCCTCAGGACCTCCATTCTGGTTGGGAAGCCACCGCCACCACCACACAGAGAATGTTCCATGGCCCAGCCAGGCATGAGGAACGCAGAGGCTGGACCCCAAGTCTCTGACCACCAGGAGTTCTGAGGTTAGGAAAAGGGCCTTGACACCCCTGTTTCAAGCCCCCTTCCCCCAACGAAAACATCACAGTGATTTAGGGAGAATTTATGGACCAAGGTCCAAAGGGTTACTCTGCAGAGTATAGCACGAAAATTGACTGAATTTACCTAAACTAACCTGCCCAATATTTAACTCAGAACTAAGATTTCCTAGCTCACTGTGGTACCTGAGTATTAACCAAAGTTTTTTTTTTTTTAAAGGTTTATTTATTTATGCATACAAGCACTGGGGTACAGGCCAGAGGTGTGGGGGGTGGGTGAGAGGATTCACCATAGAGAGTGGGGAGCAGAACAGGCAGATCAACGGAAGTACACTGCTGAGGGGAGCAGCGGGCACAGCAGGAGAGGTCTGCTGCACCATGTGGGTCCCCTCCCTGGCCGGCAGCAGGGATCGAACTCATGCTGCAGTGGCTGCGGTTTGCCTCATAGTGCGTTGCTTAACCCACTGCGCCACCAGGGAGGCCCTAACCAAAGGATTTTTTAATTTTAGTGGCTAAGATCTGAAGCAGTCACCAAGTCACGATTATTTTCCCTTAGCATCGGATGAGCTTTAGGGAGTAGCTTACTTTACCCTGTTATTTTACAGAAGGGACAACGAAGGCCGGGAGAGTTGAAATGGTTGTCCTAAGTCAACTGAGCTTCTCCCCCAAATGCCTCCCTTTATTCTCTGCATGAAGCCCCGGGGCCCACCGTGAGTAGAGAGGAACAGAGATCATTCCTGCAGTTTTAGGGGACTGAAAGTAAGAGCCGAGACCCAGACTGAGTAGCTCAGCCCAGACCAGGCCTGCCGCCGGCTCTGACCCTCAGATCAGGGAGGTGGTTTCCCTCCTGCCCAGCTCCAGCTGGCCCTGATGCCATGTCAGGAGCTCCCTGAGCATGTGTAGGACGCCTCGTGGAGCCGGGCATGGGATAAGCACTACTGCTTCCACACAGGATGGTGGGAGGATGCCCCTCCATAGCTGGCAGGGAAGCTGGCCTTCCACACTGCCCTTTGTCAGCCGCTTCCCTAAGCAGACACACCGCAGCCTGAGAAGGAGCCTTGAGTGCCAGAGAGGCTCCAAGCCCGTATCAAGAGGATTTTCATAAACACGACTGTCTGTGTCTGGGCAGCCATGTGGAAAGCTGCAATATAACCCACTGATGTCATGTGGCAGGGAAACAAGATTTCCAGAGGCAGTCGCCTGCTCCTTCCAACCTCCACACAG
The DNA here is from genome assembly GCA_019455555.1 of Galemys pyrenaicus. Classification (NCBI taxonomy): domain Eukaryota; kingdom Metazoa; phylum Chordata; class Mammalia; order Eulipotyphla; family Talpidae; genus Galemys; species Galemys pyrenaicus. The sequence goes on from JAGFMF010011443.1 coordinate 1,310,558, forward strand.
AGCAGAATCCCAGACAGGCTTCTAAAGAAGGGAGGGAAACACCCTGCTGCAAATTGCAAAACAAGACCCCTATTCTGAGGTTTTCCATGGAGGGAAGGGGAGGGAAGGAGGTGCTGGAGTCTTCGGGGAACATGATGACCTGGGCTTCTGGGCAACAGATGACTTGGGGTCACCTCTAGGGCTGTTCTGTGATCTCAGGCCAGGGCTTTTGGAGGAGAGCAGGGCTACCTGACTGCAGGGGCTCCTTGGCATACTCTGGGCTCTCCCCACTACTCAGCACCAGACCCTGGATGGGGGAACAGCCCTCTGCCTCCTCTTCCTTTAGGCAAGATTTACTCCCAGGCGCGCCCTTCACTTTGCTGGTGTGTAAGGTCTCCAGAGGGTAGACCTCTGCCACCTACTCTACCGCCAATTCCAGCTCACCACTGAAGCCTGAGTGCACCCTATTGTAGTTTAAACACAGTTCTGGTCTCTACAAGGCAAGAACCCCACGGAAAAGGGGCATGGCAGTGAGGGCTGGGGTGTCCTTTACCCTCTGCTAGGACTTCACAGGATGTCACCTGACTCCTCTCCTGTCCCCCTGAGGTGGCAGGCCTTTACCAGGTCATGTAGCTTCTCTGGGTTACAGTTTTCTCATTTCTTTTTTTTTTTTTTAGATTTATTTATTTATGCATACAAGCACTGAGGTACAGGCCAGAGGTATGGGGGGTGAGAGGAGTCACCAGAGGCAGAGTGGGGAGCAGAACAGGCAGATCAACAGAAGTACACTGCTGAGGGGAGCAGTGGGCGAGGCAGGAGAGGTCTGCCGCGCCATGTGGGTCCCCTCCCTGGCCGGCAGCAGGGATTGAACTCGTGCTGCAGTGGCTAAGGATTGCTTCATAGTGCATTGCTCAACCCACTGCGCTACCAGGGAGGGCCCCAGTTTTCTCATTTCTTAAATGGGGGTGACATTTCATATTTCTTTTAGTGCATTTAACCATTTACATATAAGGAGTAGCAGGGTAGCGTATGTTACAGCCAGGATTTTCCTTTGGCCTTATTAATACTGGAATTTTTTTTCAAATTATAAAAGTAATCACTCTAATTATCAAAAACTTTAAAGCCAAGAAACCAAGAGTAAACATTTAAAAAAAACTTGTATGCCAAGTGCAACCCAGATGTAATCTCTATTAACTTTTGGAATATTTTATTTTGATCTTTGGTCTTTGCCTATCCATATATCTAACACTACACATATTATACTATAATAATCTTGCACAGGCTGTACTTTAATCATTTCAGGATGCCTTGTAACCATTTTCTGATACTGATATTTTCGACAAGGCATTTTCTTATACTTGCGCTTTCCGTTACCATTTTTAATAACCAGGCAAAATGTAAATAAATAAGAATGGCCAATAAACATATGGAAAACATTCTGCATTCTGTCTCAAAAATAATCAAAGAAAAGGAATGAGATGTTATTTTTACATATCAGATGACCATAGATTTTTTTTTAAAGCTGACAAAACCCAGTTGGTTACCTGGATGAAGACAAGGATAATATTTCACATGGCTGGAAAGGTGAGAATCTATCTTTCCAGAAGGCAATTTTACATATCAAAATATAAAGGTGTGTTTAAGAATCACTTCTTTGTTCCATTTCTAGAAACTGACTCTAGGGGAATCATCACCTGAATATGAAAAGGCATGAGTATAAGGGTGTTTGTTGAAGCATTCTACCTAACAGCAGAATCTTAGTGACAACTTAAATATCAATCGATTGTGAAATGGCTAAGACAGGGGTGAGACATACAGAACGGCAAAATAGTATGCAGTCATTAAAAATGATAACACGGCTCTGTATTTATTGACTGGGAAAGATGTCTTTGACATTTTGTGGAATGAAAAAAAAAATCAGAAAACACAACAGTATGCCAAGTCTGAGCCCACTGATGCAAAGTCATGTGCACAAAGCAGTGTGTGTGCCTCGGACAACTAAATGCCTGTAACATGCTAGCTTCGTAGCAGAGGGGCTTAAAGGTTTCAATCTGGGAGGCACAGGGTGGGAATGGGGGGATGGGGTGAAGACTAGGGACTCACTTTGAAGATGCACTTGCTAACCAACCAGGTTTCTGCATTGCTGTTTTTCTTAGATGTGTGGGAGGCGGGGAAGGACACTGGTGGAGATTATGAGCGCCTCCATCTGCCAACAGGTGTTGACCAAAACGTTCATAGTGATTATCTCTTGGAGGTAGGATTTGGGATGTTTTGATTTCTTCTTTGAATTTTTAGTACTGCTTAAATATTTTGCAAAAACTATTTTGTAATGTTTGCTGTGAGGGTAAGTTCACAAGTGCTGGTTTATTTATTTTGTAAAATCTTGGCAGTCTAGATTTCCAGGTCCTCACTGTCATGGTCTACAAGCTGACTAACTTTCTTGCTTTGCTGTTGCCTTTCCTCCAAAACTTGCCAGGGTTGGGGTGTCTTCCAGTGGGAAGCGCCACATGAGGACCACCCACATGTGCTTCCCCAAGCACGTGGCCCCTGCCCCACAGCAGCATGGTACTCAACATGGTATTCAAACTCTCCTGATGGGGCTGGCCAGGACACCGCCAAGTGCCGACCTCGGTCTTCTCACTGTCCTCTGCCCACCTTTTCTCAGATTTGCTCCCGGGTTCTGATTCTACCACCAGACTCTTCATCAGACATGGAAATTCCTGCCACTGACCCTCAGTTAATCCCTGCAGCTAACCCAACCCTCAGTTCTGTTTATCCTGATCACATCCAGCCTGGCGTCTGACCATGCCCCGCGCTTCATCTCTGGCTCCGGAGGTCCCTGGCAGTTTTCAGGTCACCCCCCGCCCCATGCTAAGTGGGACAGCTCTAGCCTACCTGAGCCACGGGACAACAAACCCCTGCTGATGTTCACATCTGCTCAGCCCTAGGGTGGGGTCTTGTGGACACAGAAATTGTGAGCAAAGGTCTTAATTCTGAGGGAACCTCGGCGTGTCAGAGGTGATGAAGAGGAAACTACTATGATGGTAGTTGACACCAAAGGTTTCTTACTGGCCTAGTGTTTTAACTCATTTAACCTACACATTAACTCATTGAACCTTCACACTCCCCTATGGAAAGTTAGTCCTAGTATTACACCCATTTGCAAGAGGAGGAAACCAAGGCTAGAGACAGCTGCTCCCAGGTCACAGAGAACCAAGTGACAGATCAGGGATTCGAACCCAGGGAATGTGGCTGCATCAGTCGTGAACATCACACTCTAGGAAGGTGAAGCAGCACCTGCTGAACACAAGGATAGACATCCACAGAGGAGCTTCCAGGGTCAGGGAAAGTGAGCCATGAACTGTTCTGGCTCTTGGATTCTTGGCTTGCATAAGATCTACATGGCTTCCTCTCCCTGGCTCACCTAACCAAATTTCTGCTTTTATCTCCACCCTGGTGCGACACTTTATCTGGGACAGACTCAGCATCTATTTGGAGTGACCAATGTTGACTGCGCTGGCCTCCAGGCCAATCTGAGCTGGGCTGACAGTGCCTGGGCTGACAGGTCCATGTCACACACCCAGCAGACCAAGTGCCCCGTCCCCAACCCAATGCAGAGACATGGCCCCAGAGCTCTCCACCTGGGTCTGGGCGCCCTCCCAACACTCCATGAGCTCTGAGACTGTTGAAAACTCTGAGACTCTGAGACTGAGAAACTCCCAACAGTCATTCCCCTCTGGTGTTTCTGCTTTCCTAGCATGGTACAGTAACATGGTAGACCAACCAACTCTTCTTCAATAAAGATGTTCCCAAAAAAGCTTTTTGAAATAAAATGTTTTTAAATTGAACACATTTAGAACATAGAACATACTAGAATGGTCAGCTAATACTGACCATTAAGTAGCATACAATAGTACTGACTAGCATTAAGTGCTGACTAAGGCATTTTACTCAGCACCATCCATTTAATTCTTTCAACACTTTGTAAGTGGGTATCAGTTCCATTGCTCTATATAACCAGTGATGAAACCAAGCCCAGAGAGGTTAACTGACCCGCCCAAGGTCACACAGCTCCAAGTGGCTCTCAGCCTAACCCATCACTCTGCTCTGTCTTCTCAAAGGAGTGTTCAGTGAATGTTAGGCAGAGTCTCTTGGGAGTGCATAATTTCTAAGTTCTAATGTATGTGTTAACAAAGGACAGACGTCACGTTCTCGGTTCCATCCGCAGCCCCCAGTTCGATGTGAGAGGAAGTTGAAGCCTGGCTGGGCGGTTAGGGCAGAGACAATGGAAGGACGTCCCCACTGCCCCCGGAAGGGTGAGGTCCAGAGCTGACCACATCGCTCTGGTTGTGTGGTGCACACTCACGTGCACAGTGCCACGCGCACAGACGTGTGAATGCCCTGGTCCAGCCCAGACTGCTGGCTTTGTCCAGGCAGCCACCTGGGCACATGGGCTGGGCCTCCAGGAGCTGGGGCAACCGAGAGCAAGAGAGCTGAATACAAGCAGCTAATACTGTATCTATGATATGCAGCTTTGGTGGTAATAAACACTGCAGCTGAATATTCCCACGGGGACCTCCTAATGGAGGAGATGGATACACTCCAGAGAAACCCCAGGGGTTTTCCACGCAGCTCTGACTAAACTCCTACAAAATCAATCCCGCCTTTTCACCAGTTGTGACAGGGTGTTCTAATATTAATCCACTCTCCTTGTCAGTTAGTTCCCCCAACAAAGGCGCTAATGATCTTTAACCAGGCATAATAAACAAGGCACAAGCAGCGGAGCGTGGCCTGATCTGGGGGCCCTGCCCCTCACACCAATGTGCTGGGAGGTTCTAGGGGACAAAGGGACCCTTCTCAGCCCCGCCCACTCCCTGCATGCCGGGAGTGGGGGCAGATCACCCCATGGGGCGGCAGGTCCGCAAGTTCAAGCAGGCTTGCTGGGAAGAAGGGTGCCCCTTGCACGGTCTGACCACTGAGGCCCTGGATGCAGACGGTCCCAGACAGCGTAGCTCTGCAGCTCTGCAGCCCTGCCCCTAGCTCTTCATCTCAGGTCTCTCCTCTGCGCTGCTGACAGCCTGGCCTGGGGGGTCCTCGCAGCTAGGAGTGAGGAGGAGGGCAACCTGGGATTTGTCCTACCTGTGCCCATCTGCCCAGCGCCCTCAGACCCTGCTGCATCCTCAGCCGGTCTCCCTACTCCTCTCTCTCTCCCCTGTTCCCTTCCCTAGGTCTTCCATGCTCCTGGAATTCCCAAGAGGGGTGCACCTGGACCAGAGGGGACTGGCAGGGAACTAAAGGTTGGAGGGGGTGGGAGGAGACCTGCAGGAAGGAGGGGGCAGGTGGTGCAGTGCCAAGGTGTGGGGTGAGATGAGGAGGGTCTTCTTCACGAAAGCCTAGTTCTACTTCCCAGTCTACCCTGAGACACAAAGGTGGCGGCGTGTTCATCTGAGCCAGGCAGGGGCCCGGTACTGGCCCAGGTGGCTCCAGGGGCTTCTCTCTCACACAGCAGCAGTGGAAGGCACTGGCAGCTTAGGCCTCCACCTCCTAGCAAATTCCTTCAGGCAACAGCAAGTCAGAGCCTGGAGTTTGGCCTCCGACTTCAGAAAATCACCCAAACTTGCCTGAGATGTTTAATGCAGACTTGCTGTGCCAGGAGGGGCAGCAAGCGGGCCCAGGGGCCACCCAGTGATGTCCTATTTCACCCCGCCCTGAGGGCCCCAGAGAGCTGCCAGGAGCTGCGGGACCAGAGAAGCTGAGAATGTTGCAACAGAACATTCTTTTTCATAATACAAACATACTTCAATTAAGAATAAGAGGGACTCCTGGTGGTGCAAGGGGTTAAGCACCACACTAGGAAGCACCTGCAGCCACTGCAGCACGAGTTCCATCCCGGGCCAGGGAGGGGACCCATATGGCACAGCAGACCTCTCCTGTCTCGCCCACTGCTCCCCTTAGCAGTGCGTTTCAGTCGATCTGCTGTTCTGCTCCCCACTCTGTCTCTGGTGAATCCTCTCACCCCCCACGTCTCTGACCTGTACCCCACTTATTGTAAGCATAAATAAATCTTTAAAAAAGACAAAAAGAATAAGAGAGACTCCTGAAGAATGCAAAAACTGTAATTCAGAAGGATGTATGTGCCCGTGTTCATGGCAACACTACTTACAATAGCTGAGTTACAGAAACAACGCAGGTGGCTGAAGAAGATGCGGTGCACATGAAATACCACTCAGCTATTAAAAGGACACCCCTCTAACAGTGTGTGACAGTGACAGGTGGTACTCACTCAGCACGGATGGATCATGCTTCGAATCCTCCACTAAATGGTTCACGTCTATTATCTTACGGAAACCCCCTCACAAGACTATGAGGTGGGGACTAGTCTTATGAACCTTGGCGGAGGGCAGCGTGAGCCCAGCTGAAGCCCTGCATGCCTGCCTCCAAGGCGACCCGAACAGAGCGAGGGAGAGGCTGCCTCTGTTCTGGAGATACGACACAACACACCCGTCCGTGTTCTAGTCACTCTCCCATGAAGCGGGCCTGATGCCTTTGCAAACACGAGCACTGATCGTCAAAGGGTTTGTTAGGACTGTGTCAACCGGGTGTACCGTACCTTCTCTCTGAGACATTGAAAAATAAGGGGAAATGAGAAAAAGAAAGCACAACCCAGAAACAGTGGGTCACTTTCGAAGGCCACAGGGACCAGAACCATGTTTATCCCAGCACATCCTGCTCTTCTGTCCCCTTCCAGAGGGCTCCTGGCCAAAGCAGAGACCGAGCCCCACGCCTCTGGTATTCCCTGCACAGTAGTCAGCACAGCCAGGGGCACGTAGTAGGCGTTCACTCAAGCCCTGCTTGCAAATCTACGTGAACTTTCTGCAGGGGCCCTGGCAGCAAGCTCTCCAAATGCCACTTACCCTGGAGCAGGTCACACGTTCACAAAGGGGTGGAGTCTATAGTGCCAGGCTGAGCCCCGCCTACCCCCAGCTTGGACAGCCAAGTGTCTGCAGAGAACAGTAGGCCGCGTTCTCTCTGTACCCTCTGCAGCAAGCCCCCCACTCCTCCTTTCATCGTCCCCTCACCCTCATCCCTCTAAGAGCAGAGCACGTTCTCAGCCCGAGACAGTGAACCTGGAGAAGCTAATACTGCACACAACCAGCCGCGAGAGGTGGAACTGCTGGGTTGCTCGCAGTGTGGCGCCTGGCTCCCTCTGCCCTGGCCAGCTTCTCGCTCACGGTGGCTCACTCATCCCCACGCCTGACAGCCACTGTCCCCGCAGCTGCAGACTGGGCAAGGCAGCTCGGGCAAGCTCCCTCTACAGTGGCATGTCTGGGTGGTAGGAACCATGCATTTTTTATCGAGTAAGCGAGTTAATGGGCATGTAAAACATACACAACTTGTCAGCCTGTTAGCTGCTGCCATTGCCACTGCCGCTCTCCTGCCTCGGGCTCAACTAAATTGCTCATCGGCTCGCTCTTTCTCCCTTTCCTTCTTGTTGTTTTTTTTTTTTAACTCGCAAAGTCTCTCCCCAACCTGCCTTTCCTGTCCTCCCAACAACTGAAGGGTCCCTGGGAACATTTTTATTATTTATTTTTAATCATTTTCCTGGGCAGTGAGTTCCCGAGAAGACTTACTAGCCTTGGAGAACCTGTTGGCCCTCCCAAGCCCACACTGAGGTTCAAGGACCACAGCAGCCCAGAGAGTGTCACACAACTTCAGTTGTACATACACGCTCACCCACGTGGGCAGGCAGACTGCCAGAAAGCACCCACACTCAGTAGACTGTGCTCCCCCCACCCAGCCACATTTCCCAAATTCACACCTGGATGCACACACGCCGCACACCTGCTTGTGAAGACCCCACAATAGCATCCTAAGAGAATGCTCATTTCGAATGGGTGTTCCTGAGCATTGGCATTCAGTAAGAACCCACAGCTGCACGCACCCCACTACGTACTTCTCTCTGTACTCCAAGAGGGGCATTGTCAAGTCCACACACACATGCTTAAGGAAATGGGTCTCTAGGTGCACCGCCCCCCCCCAAGTCTGCACACTGCAAATATGCATCTGCATTCACTCCCTGCAGGCGGCACATCATGCACAGCCCCGTGCACATGCACCCTCAGTGCTGGTGTTAACAATCACGAGCTGAACCACACCCTCACCTCTGCCCATTTCAACATGCCCACCGCCACCGTTCACTTCACCACCAATGCTAAAGCCTGCTTACTTCCAGTGTGCGTGCATTTGTGACAGATCACATCTGCACGCACACACACACCTACACACACACTGAAAGCAGCCTGAATCTACTTGTGCTCTCCCTACACACACCAAAACCCCAAGTCTGGTGCATGCATATACAGACAAGCACTTCCACCAGTCTACATGCAAGTAGCCTTTTCATGTATACTTCACCTCAAGCACACATACAAACTAGACTTCATTCCAAGAGTTTGTCCATGAACAAACTCTTAATCCCCATTTGTGATGTTTCATGTAAACACCCCATTTTATTGTGTGTATTTCATGTCATATGTGCCGATAAAAGCCTCAAATTTTATCCGTGCAGATCTTCCTATCTGCATGTGGATCTCGAGTGCACCCCCCAAGCCCTGTTCTTCTTGTGCACACCTCTATGCTCTGCAAAAAGTTCAAGTCTGCTTACATGCACTGAGTGCATGGACATAGCCACGTGCAACTCTCTAACACCCCATGGCTGTAGCCAATGCCCATGATCAATTCCAGTTAATTAAAACTATAGAGTCCATATCAGACTGTGTAAATACTGGAAACACAGTGGTGGAAAAGGAACAGCAGCCTTTACCCTTAAGATGTAACCTGTCTGGGAAGAGAAATGGACAAGAAAGCAGGCTATTATGGCCGAGGGTGGTTAACACACTCTCAGAAGTGCACCCAAGCATACCCTCTCGGCGGCTCCACATTTCAGGAACATTCTATATGCACACCTCATGCACGAGTGGGCCCCACCTAACTCGCATTCACACCTGACCTCCTCTGTGCTCAAACCTCACAATTTTACCCAAATCAGTGGCTTTGGTTAGGGTTAGTGGCTTGAAGTAACCCCTGTCAGTGCCTCCTATCTAAAGCCGCCATGGGGCAAGAATGCCCCTCAAGCAGGAAGCAGTGTCCCTGCCATTGCTCAGAATGACAGGCGTCCCCAGGCTGCTCGCTGGGAATCCAGTCCCACAGCGACAGGGCCTGGGAGCAGGAAGCGTCTCCCCATCTGTCATCCAGCGTCAAGCTCAGCCTGACCTCAGGGAGCTACCACCATGCAGTGACCGCCTCCTTGCCTCCTCTGAGGCTGCAGCTGTCACAAAGCGCCCAAAGGCTCTCTCATCCCTCCCTGCTTGGGTGCCTGGCACTAATAAATCTCTCCAGGGCTGTTTTAAATAGCTAATCCAAGTCCAGTTTGAATTTCTTGAATTTAGAATTTAGTGCCTAGAGCAGAGGTCAGCAAACTATGCCTTTTGGGTCGTAGCTGGCACACTCATATTCAGTTAAGTGCTGTCTGTGGCTGGTTCTGTGCTAGAAGGACAGGACTCATACATACATGCATCTGAGGCTAGCTGAACCTAAAGCTACTTGCTACCTGGCCCTTCATAAAAAGAGTTGGCCAGGGGCCTCCCTGGTGGCGCAAGGGGTTAAGCACCACACTATGAAGCATCTGCAGCCACTGCAACAAGAGTTCAATCCCCAGCCAGAGAGGTGACCCACATGGCGCAGCAGACCGCTCCTGCCTCGCCAGCTGCTCCCCTCAGCAGTGTGTTTCAGTAGATCTGCCTGTTCTGCTCCCCACTCTTACTCTGGTAGATCCTCTCACCCCCCACATCTCTGGCCTGTACCCCAGCTCTTGTATGCAAATAAATACATCTTAGAAAAAGAGTTGGCCAACCTAGTATGGAGCATGGAAGCAGTAGTTGTACACTGGTCTTCTCTGGTCAAATCAACCGGGTATATACTTGAAGAGGTCAACAGAGAAACAGGAAGGTGCTCAGAGGCAGGAGACAAGAAAGGGATCCAAACTGCATCGTTGGGTTAGTACTTAGAGAGGGTCTGCATCTGCTGACACGCTGCGGGTCTTCCTGGGTGACAGCAGGGAAGAAACCCAGCTCCTGCCCCGTGACGATCCCACCTGGGGACACTAAACCACAACTCACACAAGTGACGACACAGGGAAAGTTGTGATAAATATTGAAAAGGAAAACTGGGAAAAGAATCTTAACTCAGAAGGTGAACTCCACAGGTGAAGGGATGCCATGGCAGAGAGGCTTGGACAAGCTCTCTGGACACCCCAAGGTGGGACAACATCAGGAAAACACAGGGATTAAAGGAAGAATGTCTCGGGGCCTCCCTGGGGGTACAGGGGTTAAGTCTCAGGACTCAGGATATGAAGCTATCCAAAGGAGTTCAATCCCCGCCAGGGAGCTGACCCACATGGCGCAGCAGACCTCTCCTGCCTCGCCCTCAGCTCCCCTCAACCGTACACTTCAGTCAATCCGCCTGTTCCACTCCCCATGCTGTCTCTCTTAATGAATCCGCTCACCCACACACACACACCTCTGGCCTGCATCCCAGCTCTTACATGCATAAATAATATTTTTAAAAATTTTAAAAATAAAGGAAGACCATCTCCACGAGAAACAGAACTGTTTCCACCCTCAGCGCTATCAACTGTGGGCACTGTGAGTGTTGTCAGGGGAGGAGCGTCACTGCTAGGGGTGGAGAGAGAGGGCCGGCCCTTGCGTTAAGCTGCCAGGCCTGAGTCCCAGACTGAGCCTCACACTGGCTTTTCAAGGTGGCATCAAGCTGAGCCTTGCTGACATCCCCTTCCTCCTTTCCAGTACCCTCTGCTCCCATGGCGGGTCACAGGATAACATCGCCACGCCTGGCCTTTGGGTGCACCATGAACAGGCCGTCACAGGATGCTGTGAGGGTGTCTGCCTCGCTCCTAGTCATTTGGGTTCATACATTAAACTTTAAAAGTAAAGTTTTTCTACCAGTTGACTTCTAGGAAAACCCTCAGGACCTCTCCTCACCTTGAACAAATGTTCTTCTACTTGTTCTTTCCAAAGTTCTAAGGTTTTCTAGCCCTCCTTTGAGGCTTTCAGTCCTCCTCCTCTTCTGTGTCCCAGATGGGTCTGCAGGGCCTGGCCCCACCTCGAAGAGGGCACAAAAGGGACATCAATGTCCTGCCTCCCTCTTACCCAGTATTCTTGGTGCCTAATCCTTGTCCATGCCAACCACCTTCCCACCTGACTTACTCCCAGCTCTGGTCACAAGGACACAAACCAGGGCTAGAGGGAGGAGAAACTGGCAAAAAGAAGAGGGCAAGATCAGGAGGGGGAAAAAAGGAATGGAAACACAAGGCAAGACAGAGGGTAAATGGGGAAAGCCTTAAGTGTTCAGTGTTTAAGAGGGCTGGTAATTAAATGGAGAGTGGTGGGGGAGACCACCTTTCAAATCCCCCTCTGGTGGAGAAGCATATAAAAACCTGAGAGCAAATATTTACTTGGAATTAACACAGAGCAGATCCCATCAAGCAACCATGGGGCTGTTTCTAGAATCTCACCTTAATGTCTTGTGTGGCAAGGGGGCCCAGACAGGCACTAGACCTGGTGTAATGTGCTAAACAAATCTAATGGTGTGCTTTATTTCCCCCCTCAGCAGAACTCTTAATTATGTATATTGCAAGAGCATGGAGAAAATGGATTAGCCACAGCAGCTGGTTGCTGCTAGTGCAGCACCCTCCCCAGAAGCCTTTGCAGGGAGACTGTAAGCCAGCCCTGGGATGGGCCAGGGAGTTGGCAGGAGTCGGGGTAGGGCAGAGGTTAGAGGCTGTTGCAAGATCTGAATCTTCAGCTAGGAGATATCTGCTTTGGGCACCCCCATGGGAGAGGTAAGTTGAATTAAGGGGTGAGTGGTAGTGGGGGCCAGGCCAGTCCTGTGACTGTATGGGCTGAGGCAGATTCCTTGAAAGGGTTCTCTGCTAAGGTCATCTCTTCCAGTCCACCCACACAGAGCCAGGCTATAGCACATCTATCACCTGTGCTAAATGCCAACATGTTGTCTGGTAGCAGGACTCACTATCGCCCCCTGAGTTTCTCCTAGCAAAGTGCAGCAAACCATGGGTCCATTCACTTAAGCAAGGCCTGTGAGAGAACTTAGTCCTCTTCCACGAGGAAGAAAAGTCAGGAAGACTCAGAGCTTGGGTTTTAGCTGGAGAAGGCAGGCCAATGGAAGGCAATATAAGGATGCTAGGTACAAGAGTAGAAACCTACTTGGAAGGGTTGCTATAGAGACTGCAGAAGAGAAACATTCTGCAGAGGGGCAGAATATACGCCACGAGCTGGACACTGCTCAGCAACAGAAGTCCCACTGCAAACGCTGATGAGGGCAGCTGGAGATGCTGGCGCATGGCTGTATGTGTTGAAGATTCGCTGCCTAGGACCTAAAGGTCATTCTCTCTGATGACTCTGGCACCTGCCCCCGGGAGCAGCAAACACGAAGCAGGCTCACTGCAGTGAGACTTACGACCCAGGAGCTGGGTTGGGTCCCATCCTAGCACTGGCTGGTATTCTATTGCTCTTGCAACCTTTCCGGGGCTCGTTTCTCCATCTAGTTTAGCCTGCGAAAAACTGGCGTGAAGCCTTGAACTTATCAACAATAATATTTGAATCTGAATGTGTTGAGTGCCCATTTTACTTATAATGGATCTCTCCTAGAGTTGTAGGAGGGGTAGTCATTGAAATTTGCGAAACTGCTTTGTGAACTGGAAAGTGCAAAAATAATACTAACAGTAACATTTATTCAGCACTTATTTTGTGCCAAGCACTTTTCTAAATGTTTTACATGCATTATCTCACTCAGTCCTCACTATAATTCTATGATACAGGATTTATCAGTATCCTGATTACTCAGAGGAGGACATTAAGGCACAGAAAGACTATTAAATCCCCAAAGGTTGCACCACTAATAAGTGGGCGGAACCAGGAGCCAGACGTTTTAATCCATTATCTGGCATTCTTATTCCATCTGCGATACAAGTGTTATTGTTGTGATATTGGACAGTTGTCCAGAACGAGCTCAGCTCCACAGAGAGGAGAGGGAAGCAGGTCCACACCCTGCCTGGCATCACAGGAAGACGGAGGCTCTGGCAACAAAGGAATAGTCTCAACTCAGAAGTCCAAATGAAGCCACGGTGAAGGGGGCAAGGCTGCAGTCTGGGAGCAGGAAAGGGAAGCCAATGGCAGGGACAGGGAAGCCTGGACAGAAGGAAATGCTGCTTCATCCCCTCAGGGATGTAGCCTCAGGGCACTACAGGTGTTCCCTGCTTCCACTCCATCCAGTGAGGGACACCTTTTTATTGTGGGGGGCCCAAGTTTTATTTTATTTAGTTGATCTGTTTATTTCCTCCACATACACACAAGAGTAGAGTCATAAGTTGTTTGTCTTTCTGCCTGGTTTTTGTTTTTAAGATTTTTTTATTTATTTATGCACACAAGAACTGGGGTACAGGCCAGAGGTGTGGGGGGTGAGAGGATTCACCAGAGACAGATCGGGGAACAGAACAGGCAGATCTACCGAAACACACTGCTGAGGGGAGCAGCGGGCACGGCAGGAGAGGTCTGCTGCACCTCTGCCTGGTTTTTGTCATTGAGCATAAAACCCTCTAGGTCCATCTATGCTTATGTAAATGGCAGAATTCCATCCTTTTAAACAGCTGAGTAGCACTCCATGTGTGTATGTATACACACAACACACACACACACACAATTTTTCTTTATCTATTTGTCAGCTGCTAGACACTTAGGGTGCATCCAGTTCTTTGCCTATTAGAAGTGGTGCTGCCACAAACATGGGGATGCATGTATCTCTCCTGATTAATGTTTCTGTGTTTTCCGGAGTGGAATAACTGGAATTTCTATTTTTAATTTTCTTGACGCATCCTCATACTGCTTTTCACGATGGCTGAACTCCATTACACCCCCACCACCAGCATGTGAGGGTCCCCTCCTCTCCACATCCTTTGGGACTGGGGATGACAGGGGATATCACCTCAGCTTATTCTGGACAACTGTCTAATTTCACAACAATAACACCTGGATCGCAGATGGGATAAAAATGCCAGATAATGGATTAAAACGTCTGGCTCCTGGCTCCGCCCACTTATTAGTGGTGCAACCTTTGGGGATTTAATAGTCTTTCTGTGCCTCCTCTGAGTAATCAGGATACTGATAAATCCTGTATCATAGAATTATAGTGAGGACTGAGTGAGATAATGCATGTAAAACATTTAGAAAAGTGCTTGGCACAAATGCATTTTATTTTCCTTGTTTTATTTGCATTTCTGTAATATTAAGAGCGAGGAACATCTTTTCATGTGCCCACTGGCCATCTGGATGTCTTCTTTGGGAGAAACGTCCACTCAGATCCTCTGCCCATTTTTTTCATCGGGATTTTTGTTGCTCAATTTTATGAACATTTTGTATATTTCAATTATTAACCCCTTGCTAGATAAGTGATATACAAATATCTTCTCCCATTCAATAGGATGTCTTCTCTTTTTTTACGCAAATTTCTTTGGCTGTGCAGAAGCTTGTTAGTTTGACGTGGTCCTGATTGTTTATTTTTACTTTTGTTTCCCTTGCCATTGGAGTCAAGTCCCCAAACACATGAGAGGCATCTCTGTGGAGTACCCACTGTATATGAGGCACAGGCGAACAATAGAAGCGTTGGCCAGTGCCCTTGTGCAGCTTCTAGTCTATGAGCATGGTTGACATTATAGTTCCGGTAGCAAGAATGATGAGTTTCAAGATCAAAGGCCTGATGTATATTAGTTAGGGTAGTGCTGAGTACTAGAAGAAACAGACCCCAAAATGTCTGATGGTTCAAACTCAAGACCTGATTTGTCACTCACACAGAAGAACAACACCTTTGCTCCTGGCTGGCAGGAGTCACTCTTCATTTTGTCTCAATACAGCCCCCAGCAACTCCGCCTTCCCCAGTGGAGAGGCCCTCCTGGGGGTTGCCATCACGGTCACCCATGCAAATGCCAGGTCTGCATGGCCAGACCTGGGAGAAGCTGCGCACAACACTCAGTCTCATGCCACCTGCATCCCAGAGGAGAGCAGCATGGCCAGGAGGTGACAGTTTGCTGAAGAGCAAGCAGATGACAGTGGGCTACTAAGGTTCTCTGCATGCCCCATTCCTCTGCCTGGAATGCCTCATCCAGCCCAAGCTCCCCTCTGTCTATGCTGTGAGCTCTGGCTTTATCGACGACGGCGTATAATACTCGACTGTAATATTTTTCTCTTATGCCACCACGACCACCCCCATTCTCAAAAGTCCTATAAAAATTGTCATTCATCACACAACCCTCACCAGTGGTATCTTGGGAAGGAAGGAGGCCTTTGATCACATGTAGGCAAATCTCAACAGGCAGAAAATAAAGGGGGAAAGCGAGACATCACGCGGGCTCTGGGATAGACAGAATTCAGAACTGACAGTGACTAGCGGAGCACAGGGCCGCCAGGGAACCCTCAAAACCACTGGCAACAGTGGCTTCCTCAGCAGTTCTGTGTGGCGTGGGGGCTCATAATAGTCTCTTTAGAAATTAAGAAAAAAGTGAAAGGCTATTAATAACATCTGGAGGAAATGTGGGGAAACTAATGAAGAACTTAATAGAAAGTGTTTCACAAATATTCCTCAATAGATCAAAGACACTATTTGTTACTACTTGTTGCACTATTACGGGGTGCCTCCAACAGCACAGAGAAGGAGGGGTGTCATGCCCAGTTGACAGGTAACGTCACCCCGTAAGTGTCAGGGCCCAGGGGGAGCAGGACTCCACTGCTCCTGCCTGAGAGAGAGGGAGTGGGGAGCAGAGGACAGAACTGAGGCAGAGCTGGGCAGGATGGCCAAGCCAGGGCGGCAGCTGCAGAGAGCAAAGTGCCAGAGGCTGCATTTCCTGGAGGAGGGGGAGGCTGGGGCCTCCGGCACCTGCCAGGGGGATTCCAGCTCGCCAGCCTTCCCAGTGGGACAAGGCAGAAACCTGCTCACCCAGAGGGTGGCTGCTCCTCTCTGCCGGGGCAGAAGGAGGGGAGCTCCTGGCAACGCTTGACTTGCTAAGCCTCGGGGGAGAAAAACCAGAGAGTCTGTGAGAACAGCTCCCTAAGGTGCCTCGGGCGGGATGCAGCACTTTCCAGCAGGGAGCGAAATCAGGAGGAAGCGAATCAAGAGCAGATGGAGTCAGTGTTCCAGCAAGTGCCTGTGGTTTCAGAACGAAGGAGGAGCGTGGAGGGAGGCCAGAGCCAGTCCTCAGGGGTCCACAACCTGCTGCCGCTGGAGCCATCCGGCCCCGGACTATCGGGCCATCTCCGAGATCATCCTGTCCAGGTGCTCGCCCCACAAGGGGAAGCTGACGCCTGGAGAGAGGGGCTTGGTGGGAGGCTGGGCCATATCCCAGGACACCCAGTATTGCTGAGTCTGAGAAGATAGACAGTGGGCAGTGGGCACTGGGAGGGCCGTCTTCCCATGCCGTCCCGCTGCAACAGCACTGGGGGTGTCACTAACCGGAGGTGCTAAAGTCTCGGGAATGCTGGGCTGCCCAGGTGCAGGGGTCCCCGCGATGTCTCTGCATGTTGCCCAGCCACATGCAGATGACTAGTCCAGGGCCGCCAAGTGCTTCAGCAGCACGTGACTTTGGCGAGACGCTGCCTTTCTGCACCCCTGGGGAGCCCAGCATCTCCTCTGCAACTTGACCATGTAGGACAAGGACTTCTATGAGCCCCAAAGTTCTTCCTACTGAGATGTCAGGCCCTTTGTGTTCAAGGACCACAATGTGCGGGGGGAAAGACTGAGGTCCGGGCAGTCAGCCAAGGCTGCCACAGAGAACAGCAGGCACTCCTGGCCCTGGGGAGAAGGGCAGCTACAGAGCCCCGCAAACCGCAGGTCTGTCTATTTACAAGGTACAGATGGGGCCTCCCTGGTGGTGCAAGGGGTTAAGCACTGCACCATGAAGCTATCTGAAGCTACTGCAGTACAAGTTCGATCCCCAACCAGGGAGGGGACCCACTTGGTGCAGCAGACCTCTCCTGACTCCCTGCTGCTCCCCTCAGCAGTGTGTTTCGGTAGATCTGCCTGTTCTGCCCCCCACTCTGTCTCTGGTGGAGTCTCTCACCCCTCACATCTCTGACCTGTCCCCCTGCTCTTGCATGCATGAATAAATCTTTTTAAAAAATGAAAAAATAAAAGGTCCAAATTAAGAGGAAAAAACTGCTCAGTAAAATCTGTTTACCCTCCCACTTTGACAAATACACCTTCATGATGACAAAGTCAGAATATAAGCGTAAAACCATGGATTTCTTTTCATATGCCTGAAAGTTGGCAAATATCAAAGATGGATGGATTTAATTATTATTACACATGTTTGGGTCCTGACAATGTTTGGATGACTAATAAAACAAAGATAAAATCATTTAAAAACTATTGTATATTTACTCCAGAACTATTTTTCTGGCCTTTACTTAAACAGAATCCCTAATTATGTTGTTCTAATCAAGTTGTTTACATAATTTGTGTTCTATTGAGATCAATGCCAACTTAGACATCTCTTGAATCATTGTAGTTCTTAGATAGTTTTTTCATTAATATCAATTTGGAGAAACTTCTCTGCTGAGCCAGGAGAAACTGGAAATAACAACAGAATTCTTAAAACCATACTTCTGTGTATTCAGAAATGAGCCCTGATTTTTACTCATTTTCTTTTTGTCAAAACTTATTTATGATTATAAGAACTGGGGTACAGGCCAGAAGTGTAGGGGGGTAAAAGGAGTCACCAGAGACAGAGTGGGGAGCAGAATAGGTAGATTGACTGAAATGCAATGCTAAGGGGAGCAGCGGGTGAGACAGGAGAGGTCTGTTGCGCCATGTCGGTCCCCTCCCTGGCTAGGGATTGAACTAGTGCTGCAGTGCCTGCAGATAGCTTCATCGTGCTGCCCCTTAACCCCTTGCGCCACCATGGAGGCACCTGAATTTTACTCATTTTCAAGCATTATGTGGTCACATAAACAGCTATCACTCAGCAAAATACTATCAAATAGCTTCATTTCAGGCTGTGTATCTCCTTATACTACCGAGACCTGCACAGTAGGTCTATGTCACACTTTATGCAGATTAGATATAGACCTCCATATATATGCATTTATATGTATATGTACATTTATATGTATATATGTATACATATATATACATACAGGGAAATATGATTTGTTTACTATTTCACAATGTTTCTGAGTTTTCAGGAGCAACAATTGCAAACAGTCTGATGAGGGAACACCTCCAGAACCACACGTCCCGACACTACGAAAACAAGAAAAAGAACGTGCATCTGACAGACTCTATTGCAATGTGCTATCGGAGAGGAAGGAGGAGACAAGTAAATTAAGTGGTCTTCTTCTAAGCGCTTCCCCTGTGCACATCCCTGTTTCCCCACCACTCACCCCAAAACACGCTCCCGACACAGGCGCCAGCGGAAGCCACAAACCACCAAGATCGTAGACAAGGGGATGCAGAGCGGGACTTCCTGGGGCTGAGTGGTATCAGTCACGTTCAAGGTTACAGACAACTCCGAGTGGGAGCAGAGCGAGGAGGCCCTGTGTGCTCTGGCTCACTGTGTGTCCTTCCACGTGTTTGCCAGCGTGTGTGGTGGTGAGAGGAAGGTTAGGAGCAGATGCAGGGACAGAGGAGGCCTTTTAAGGCACAGGACCCACGTGAAGTCCCCTGCTTGCCCAGAGAAGGGGCACCAGAATCTGTGAACTGGAAGGGATGAGGTGAGCAGTCACCAGGATCCTTCCAGGTTCTTGGAAGGCCTCACCACCAGGCTGAGCCCCCATGCCCGCCCACCTCACAGGTCTCACGGAGCCCCTGCCCTGTGCTCACACCCGCTGTTCTCAGGGTTACCTCTGACTGGAATGTCCGTCCCACTCTCCTCTGCTACCTGGTTTATTAAACAGCACATATCCATGAGGCATAACTGCAGCATCTTCTCTCTTCTAGCCATCTCTCCCATGACATGCCCTTGAAGCCCCTCAGTCACACACACCCCGACTTTCTGGCCAGGTTCCTGGGTGTCCTGGTACTGAGGACAGGGGAGAGAGGAGAGAGGAGAGAGGGGAGAGAGCGCAGGCCTGACCCTAGGGGAGGGCCCCGTCTCCAAGTTCCCTCCTGCCGGAGGCTCAGACCCGAACAACAACGGGGTCCCCACATGAGGGTGTCCACCCGTCCCCCTCAGGCTGTGCTGACGTCAGGGAGGAAAGGCCTTGCCAGTGGTCAGTCACTGCCGCCTCAGAGGGCTATCTCTTCACTGAGTGGACAGCCAGCCCCCTCTTCTCTACCTTGCTCCTTCAGATCCATGAGATCTCGATTTTCTTTGTTGCCATAGAGAATTAGGATGAGGGGGAATCCACCCCTTCCTGGGTTTACTACACAATAGCTTCTTCCGGCTCAACTCAAATGGTTTCAGAGGCCTCCCAAGCCCTCTCCCACAGTTCAGCCACCTCCAGAGAGAAGCAAGTCAAGCTGTCTCCAGAACCACCGCACCACCCTCAGTTCCAAAGCACGGGAGTGTTTTCTTCGGCTTTGGGGTGATATTCATCTCTCGTCCAGCTGGCACTCCCAACCTCCAAGAGCAATACGCTCTGGCTCCCCAACCTGGCTGTGGAGAGGGAACGCGGATGTCACAACAGTGCCCACCAGGCCAGAGGCTTCCCTCTCCTCTTCCTCGATGTGGGCTCTACGCTGTGGTGAGGGGATGTGACAGGGCCAGATCTTCACGTGCCCACAGCAGCCCCTGTGGCTGGTGTCTCTCTTCCAGAGGTGGTTCTCGTACCACTTCTCCAAGCCCAGATGTTGATCTCACTGCCAATTCAGTCTCCTAACCCACCGGCCTGGATCTGCTTTGCCCACAAGAAGCCTACCTCTTGTGGGAGCCCACGGTGCTCGGCTGGATTTTCAGTCCATTGTGGTGTCCTTAGCAACTGCCAATGGCATGTCTGTACGAACCCAGAAGGCACGGAATGGGCTTCAGCATCTCTGCACCCCAAGAGTGCCACAGGGTCTGGTGCCCGCAGGCCCAACAGAAAGCATGTTGAAGAAGACACGAGACGAATGAAGTTAATCTAGAAACAACGGGTCAGTTGCTGAGTGAAGAAGGGAGAGAGGGAGGGAGTGAAGCAAGGAACGAACAGACCCCATGCTCCGTGGGCCCCCGCCCAGCTCCGCAGCCTGACAGGGCGCTCCCGGGAAACCCGTCTGCCAAGGGCCCCGCTCCGGCTCACCCGATTCCAGGAGGGCAGGCGGCCCAGGCCCCGGCATTGGAACTGTTAGCTCAAGAGGCAACAGCCACACCGTGTAAAATCACTGTCTATTCTAGTCAAATTAGCTAGGTAATACTCTGCATTAGTGTAAAATTCTCCATCAAACCATGAAGACTGGCATTTAAAACATTCCAGGCCCAAGAAGGGGAGGAGAGGGCAGAGAAAGCAAAAGAGAACCAGTGCTCTTCACTGGCCAAAAAAAGTAAGGTTGGAAGGGACCCCCGCCTTCCGCGCTGGGGGGCTGTCCCTTCCCCGGTGCTCAAAGCAGTGCCTGATGCTCCGGACGCAGGCTCCCTCCCCGGTGTCAGCTCCTTTTCTTGGGTCACTGCCCGAGACTGCACCGCTCTTGTGGCCAATGCAGAAGTGTCAGGAGGGGAAGGGCAGGTGGAACCCGCAGGCCAGGCACGCCCTGGGGGTTCCTGATGCCCCCTTATGTACAAGGCAACCGAGCCAACCCTGCACTGATTCTAGAGCATTCTTCATTCTTAGGGCCCAAAAAGTCCAGCCATCACACTCCCAGCGGGGCGTAGGGGTCCCCCTAGTGGCCCACAGTTGAACTGAAGACCACTCCTGGGCCTGGAGGGGGACCACAGGGCAGCTTCGTGATAGTGGCTCTGCCTGGGCCCCCCACAGCCAGGTACTTGGAGTGCAGGAGAGAGCCCCTCTGGGGACCCAGCTCTAGCTGACAGGTGTCTGGTGAACCTGGGCATGGGACCTGTGCGCTTTCCAACTTCCTGCTGCCCTCCACAGCATTGTCAGTGCAAACGCTACGACGATAATTGCATTGGGGAATGAGAAGTGAAGGAACGGAGCCAGCGATAGCAGGCACCCTACGTACACCCATCAAACTGGCAGCCCCTCATCCCAGCCCCTCGGGGCTCGGCCCTAGAGCCCCTCGCAGGAGAGGGAGACGAGGAGGCAGCTTCCCAGGGGACCGTTCCTCGCTGAGGTAGCATACTGGCTGCGGCGCCCTGGGGAGGCAGCTCCCTGCACAGACAGACAGATAGATCTTCTTAAACATACAACATTCAGGGGCCTCGTTTGGAGAAGACATTGATTCTGAACGGCTGTTTGCCACTGACAAGCCACAGCACCAGGGCAGACAGCTCTGGGTGACCCGGCTCGCAGCGCCACGCCCCTCCAGCCCCCTGCGCGGGCACACACACGCACCCCAGGGCCCCTCCGCCCCAGTGCTGCGCCCGAGCTGATACTGCATTCCGGGCGGCAGGCTCGCCTGGCAGAGACCAGACGCCAGCGCATCCCTCTCTGCCCCCTGGGGGCCTGGAGCCCAGCTGCCCTAGCCAGCACCCTTGGCACACGGCGGTCCCCACCAGCCCCCGCCCTCAGAGCCCAGCAGCACAGCTCCCCTTCTCCTGTCCCCTCTCCCACCCCAGCCTCCCCCATACTGCTTCTGTCTGAGTAGGCAGGAGGCAAAGCGCTGGGAGTACATTAACATTTCCTTAATTCTATCTGCGCCTCCAAATTCTGAGTCACAACTGGGTGGGTTTTCGTGCCTGGCGAACTGTCAGCCTCATTCAGAAATGCCATTTTCTACTTGGTTCCTGGATCAGCAAGGGGACAAGGGGCGGGGCCGTGGGGTGGGAGGTGGCACCCCCAACCCTGACTTGATTGATGACAGGATCAGGCACAGGCAGCTCCTTAGAGCCACACAGGATTTCACCGAGAATCCTAACGAAGAGCGGCACCTCGCTTTGGTGTAGCAATTTTTACGTTTGACAAAGTGCCTTCACCCACGCTATTCCGGCACCATCACACCCGTGCCACATATGTGCAACTGAGGCACCATGGCTGGCAGTGCCCCACCTGCAAACCACGCCCGCTGGCACCCAGCAGCAGAGTCACGGCTAACCCCCTGATCTTCTCACCCCAGTCCATGGCGGCATCCAGACCCTCAGGCTCAGGGGAAGCACCAGGCAACGCGCCCTTCCCCCAGAGTGGAGGGTAAAGGTCTGACCTCATGCAGCGTCACATGGGAGGCCTGAAGTGCATCAGATAGACGGGGATCTGGACGTCTTAGACAGAGGGCACCTCCTCGGGTGTCCACGCCGTCCCCACCCACACCGTGTTACACCGATGGTCCAAACGTGGCCATGTCCAGTCCAGATCTAGGCTCTGTCCCTGGCCTGAGGTTCGCCCCGCCCAAGGACAGTTCTGCAATTCCCTAGCGAAGGGGCAGCAACGAGTGTCCAGTCCGGCCTGCCAGCCAGCGCCCTCTGCTCCAGCATGGCTCCCCCACTTTAGTGCTTCCCGTGCTCCCTTCTCGGTCCATGGCAGTCTGTTAGGTACTGTGTGATACGAAGATGAACACGTGCACCCGTTCCCTCCAGCACAGACAATAATTACACCACAAGCCAATGGCATGGGAACCAAGAGGCCAGAGAGCCACGGCAGCTCCAAAAAGGGGGGGCAGAGGGAACACCACGACGGCGTGGGTGAGAGGTGCTGACCAGGAAGGTGAGAGGACGTGGGAACCCAACTTGACACCTGGAAGAGTGGAGAGAGCAGGCTTCCTCACTCCTGCCCAGGAAGGACCCCAGCCCGGCCCAGGAACCTTCTCCATCATCCGCCACTCGGATGTGCCTGGGCGTCTGATGGCAAGGCTCAGTGCTCCCCGGCCAGTCAGGCGTGTGACCACAGGGGATGTGCTCAGCAGTGTCTCCTGTCTGGCTGGGCATCAGGGAAGCCCAAAGAGAAGTCACCAGACTGTCACGAGACATTACTGCTGGGCTGCGGCTGGGAGGGCCAGTGGGAAGGAGGAAGAACCCACCCCCGGTGTGGCCAGGACAGTGGGGGCTTATGGAATCCACAAGGTCTCAGAAATGCAAGAGGACAGGGAGAGGTCAGACCTCTCTGGAGCTGCACTAACACGCAGGGGCCCCAAGGCAGTGGGTGGAATCTCCTGGAATGGGGATCTTTCTAGAGAAGCACATCTCAAACCACAGGCCTTTATCAGTTGACACATTTCAGAAATAATGCTTCCCCAATAAGTTTGAGTTTGTAAATAGATCGTGTGATTCAGTGAATTGGGGATTCACTGACCATTCATTCATTTCCCAAATACAAGTCCTGATTATATAAGCTTAGTGCTGCACTGCTCCTTAATCACTTCACCAATAGGTGTATTCTTGAATGGTGCAGAAAAGCTACAGACCACCTCCAGGATTTCACCTAACTCAGCGTGCCACAGAAGGGTCTTTGCACAGCTGGCCTCCAGATGTGTGACAGTGAAAGTAAGTTGTGAAGCCCAGTCCAGAAGGCTGGCTGGCCACTTCCTGTGCCAGCTGACATGGCCCCATGACGACGGGCCTCTAGCTGGGCCTGCAGCTCCCAGGCTGGGCGCCCCACCTGGTGAGGTTCCAGACCCAAGCCTGCTGCATCAACGATGTTAGCCAAACCCAGGGTCACTCAAAGCAGGCTCCTCCACTGACCTCGGGGGCTCAGTGACTTCATCTTCAAAATCTTCACATGTGCCCACCAACTCTTCACCATGCCACGTTCCAGAGCCCCCAGTGTCGCTGCCTGTTTGTCCCAAGGCAGACAATGCTGCCTTTCCTCTTCCATGGACCACGTCCTCACCTGATGGAGAGAGGAGCTGATAAACTAGTGCGCTAGTGCCCCTAACTGCCCAGGGGCCCTAAAGGGAGCCCCTTCCGACGGACTGTCAGGCTGTCTTAGATACAGAAGACGAAACTGAAGGAAATTTAGGAATCCCTTAACTCCCAGCTGGTTTTACCAATTTAGGAGGCTGAAGCTTAAGCATGAAGGGGAGTTTTCCCAAGGACATACAATTGGTTAGTGATGCCACCAGTTATCGCTGCTTCTCAAATCATCCCCAAATTTAGCAGCCACAAGCAACCTTTCCTGCGTAGTCACAGCTGGGCCCAGCAGGGTGCCTCAGGCACCAGGCCACAGGCAGGTGAGCCAGGCCCTCTGAGCTCTCCCTGCCCCATTCAATCCTGGCCCCACTCAAGCCGGGGTCCCAAGAGAACAAGTGAAAACATGGAAGCCTTCTGAGGACTGGGTTTGGAACCTCACTTCTGCGACACTCTTTTTGGCTTCAGCAAGTCATGGGACAACCCAGACTCAAGGGTGACAGACTCCACCTCTCAACGAGAAGAGTTTCAAGTCACCCTGCAAAGGATGGATGGAGACACAGGGTGGAAGGAAGGATCGTGGTCACTTTTTGCAATGCACGGTCAGGACGAGAGCCAAGTCCACTGACTTCACGCAAAAGGTGCAGTGGCCCCTTCTGACCCAATCTGCTCAGCTTCTACTGATTGTCTATTCCCATTTCTACTCCACAACTCAGGAAAAGAATCTTCTCTGATAGAGGAAAAGTCAGCCTACATGGGGCAGTTCAAACCCATCTGTGTCTCCTGTAGGGTGAGCAGTGGGGGTTGTTTCAGTGGAATTCCACCCACATCCCCCCAAACATCCCACCAACTCCCACCTCCACCAGGACAGAGGCCCAAGGGAAGTCCTCCTCCCTTCCCCCTTGGCAAAGTCTCAAATCCCAGATTCCATTTTCGTGCAGCGATCCCACATTACCACAAGCTCTCTGCCACCCCACCCCCCCCAGCCCTAGGGGAAGACAGCAGCCAATTTTCCAGACCCAAACAAGCTAACCCCTGGAGTCACTTTTGAAACGCCACCCATGTGTTCTTTTCTGGGGGCGAACAAAAGCTATTTTTCTCTCCTTTCTTCTCCTGATGGAGAGAACCAAGACCCCTTTTTTGAATTCAACTTTCTCTTCTCTGGCATTAAAAAAAAAATTAAAAACAAATCTGTCAAAACTCCCACCCTGCCTTCCTAGTTACATTTTTTAATTCAGTTGGCTCCATGTGGGGGAGTCTTCTATTAATAGGTATACCAGGAGGCTTAGCAACTCAGGCAGAAGAGTACCTAGGAGAAGGCTGGAGAGGGCTGACGACGCAACAGTGAGCAGGAATCAAACCGGGCTTAATTAGGAAAACATGACTTCCCTATTAACGTCCCTGTCCATGTGATGCCGCCGCTGGAAAAAAAAATGCCAAGAAGCTTATTTGTTTTGCAATTACGGATGAAATAAAAAATTACTTGGTCTAATTAGACCTCTTTTACTAAAAGAAGCGTGTAAAATAACCTCAGTTTCATTAGCAACTCAAAATGCACTACTCGGTGTGCTACATATGTTTAAGTGAAATGTGGAGGGTCAATTTGCTATGTAAATTTCCACAAATTTGGCTAAACTAAAACGATTAACCTAATGTGTATGCAAATTAACTTAATTGATAATGACTTTTCTCCAGGAACTTTAAGGGGGGGGGGAGGAATATATTCTAATTCTAACAATCCTCCAAAGTGTTCCGTCACCCAATAAACGAAATGATATCTTGACAAATTAAAGAGAATAAAATGAAATCAGATTAATTAATGCCAAGACCAATTAGCACATGCAAAGAAACAAATCTTACTAATAGACAAATCCAGCAATAATTTGAATGAGACTTTTGAATGCTTTCCTATTTGTCACTCTGTATGCATGTGTGTGTTTAATTCCATCTCTGCTGTGTCCCCTTTTGTTTATGACACAGAATGTAAGAGATGGAAGGGGCCATGCAGTCTGAAGCTTCTACTTGAACTGATGAGGAAAACGAACCCGAAAAGGGTCCATTTACGTGTCTGAGCTGGCACGGTGCAGAGGCAGGGGGCACGGAGCAGATTCTCTATGATTCCAGCAGACGGGTCAAGAAGGAGTCCTGAAGCCCTCCGCGGCTTTTCCAGGCTTCTATTGACCTTGCTGCATCAGAGGCGACCAGGTACATGGCAGGCGGGGAGGCTGGGGGGCCAGGAGGCTGGCAGACCTCCTAGCCCCTGGCGATCTTCACTCTCTCTGGGTTCTCTGGTCTCATCTCTGCTCCTGCTTCTCCTGGCATCCCCGTGACACCACCCTAGATGCCCTGTGTCTCAGCCAAGGTGTACTCAACTACGCATGAGCATACCCTACCTCAGGCACCTGCCATCAGGCCCGCGTGCAGGACCACTGGTGTCTATCATGACGCTAATGGCGGGAGGGTGGAAAAGCTGATCATTTTCCATTTACCCGACACACAGGCACACCGGCATTGGAACCAGGAATACCCTCTGATTAGGAAAGCATCTCATTGTCCTTGTCTGGCAAGACGCTTGCTCCCCAGAAAAGCACTCACATTCTCTTCCCAGGAGACAGTTGGTTTCCCAGGCCTGGAGGCAGGGAAAGCCTTCTAGAGGCCCTTTCGGTGCTGGGACTACCTGATCCTATAGTCTACATGGGCCTGTTTACCATAATAGGATGCAGCCTACATTAGAATATACCTATATATTTAAGAATTGAGGGGATTTTCATCTTGAGCTTCCTGGACTCAGGCCACCTTTTCACACCAAAAGCAATCCTCATAGCAAGCTGCCAGGGCCGGTGCCAGCCCACCATGGGCTTACCGTAAACCCCCCACAGGTAACAGTGGATTCTCCAGGCTGATAATTTAGCCGTGAAAATTTCAGCCCATCTATCTCCATCCCATTCTCCTTAGCTAAGGACCCTGGACTAAGAGACAGAGCTCTGGTTTGGGTTTTTACTTCTATTTATTTTTCCTTGTTATTCCAGATGGCTGTTCCCAGAGACTGGAGTCTGAACGGCTTCCAGAGGGCCCCTCAGACAATGCAGAGTAGAAGGAAAGGCAGTCCTGGATGGAGCTGGGGCGCCAGGGGCAGTCGAGTCCTAGTTACGCAGCCAAAGACCGCATGAGCAGCACCGACAGAGCCCCCGCGCTCAGGCCACGCACGCAGGCCTGGGGCTGCCTCTGGCCAGCTCAGCCCCTCCTGGACCTAGACGGGCTCTAGACTGGCAAGCCGGGAGAACAAGAGCAGGAACAGCTGTAAAGCTGTTGACCTTGGCCAAGCTGCTCTCCCCTCTGGCTCTCCATGTCCTGCTCTGACAACAGGGGAGGAGGCTCCAAATGACTCATCTCTTCTGCCCTGAGTATGGGCACGGCCTCGGGCTCCAGAACAGCACTGACCCCTCAGACGACGCCTGAACAATGTAAAGTGCTCAGACTGGGCCTGGCACATGCAAGTGATCAGAACCAGCTGTGGCGTCCTCTCCTCCCCCCGCTGCACACTCCAGCGGTGTGGTGCTGTCCATCAGCGCTGTGGTGGCAGGGGCTGGGGGGGCTCTGTCTTGGAGAATTTGCCAATAACCTTGGGGTAAATAATCCCATTGTGCGCCCGCTGATGGAGGACTGGGTTAAGAAGACGTGGCATAGACACACAATGGAATATTATTCAGCCACAAGGAAAGATGAAATGCTGCCATTTACAGTAAAGAAGAAGGGAATTATGTGTAACAAAGCAAGTCAGAAGCACACTTACAGAACAGATGATCCGACATGGCAAAACAAGGATAAAAAATAAGTAGACACTAATAAAGTGAGGTTCCTCATGTTAAGAGGGAGGAAGATGGAGGAAGGGTCAAAGGGATACAAAGGATGGGGGGAATTAACTATGTTATTGGAGGAAAAAAAAAACAAGTTACATCACTGAGAACGTAAAAATGAAAAATCCATGATGGCTGATCCCAAGCTATGAACAAATCCATGGAATCCCTGAAACTAAACAATTGGTTTTTACAAGTTGGTAAAGACACCTCCCAGTTCCACCGAAAGGCAATACCTTCCTTCGCCTTCTACTCAGACAGGTATCTGATGTCCATGCCCGCGAGAATGGATGTTGATTAAACCTCATGCACTGTGGTCATCCTCCCACGGGCCCCCTTGGGGTCACCACAAACTTACTTCCCGTCCACCACCCAGACCCCTCCTCCCCTCAGCCTCGGAGCAGAGCAGTCTGTGTACACTTTGGAAACATAAACTCACATTATCATTAATCTAAGCCAAGCATCATTGAGAAAGTAAATCTGCTGAAAAGAAACATTTACTCATCTTTTAATTTTGATGATGTACACATTAATCATGCCAGGCACCAGCCACTTCACGTACTCCCAGGTGAGTCACCGTGTCCCTGTCGCTCTGTCCTCTGTCTCTGACCCCAGGCTCGCTCGGGAGGTCTACCTCGCTGGGACTGTTTCGCCTACATCCTGAACTTGACGTAGCTCCTTTTCTCAGGAAGTTGGTTATTTACCGACTGAAAATGGAGAATTAAAAGAAGAAAAATAAAACACCTTTCCCAGCGGGGGCCATAAAAGGCTCATGAAGTCATAAAGACAATTACTGGCAGGCCTATATGGAATACCCTCTGTGAGTCATCTGTCTTCTGCTGGCAATAAAGGCACACAGCAAATTAACCAGGAGGGAGGCCGCTCACTACCCTGTAATTAGAGGGAGCTGCAAGATGCTGCCTTTCCAGCTTCACGTGGGAGGCGCTGTTGGGCTCCAGGGGGCCCTGACTCTCTGCCAAGCCCAGCCTGGACTCCTCCTCTGGCTGCTGCCCACGCGGCCGAGAGCTAGGAGGACAAGGCAGCAGCCTCCCCTCAAGGCCCTTACAGTCCGCTTAGAGAGGCAGACAGAGCAGAGAGGCGCAGAGGCCACCGTAAGCTTCATAAACCAGCAGAGATGCCCTTTCGTTCCCAACATGTCCTTCTACTTGCCCAGCTACTCGTTTTCATGCAACTTCCAGTAGCACCAGAGAGGTTTTACTCATGTTCATCCCCCGCCTTCTGGACTCTACCCCTTAGCCTGTGCTGTTCCCTCTGCCTGGAGTATCTCTACCCCTACAAGGTCTCGGCTTGCAGAGACCCAGTGCAAGCAGCATGGCCCCTACGAAGTCTGGCAAGTCCCAGGCAGGTTAACTAGCTCTCCTCTCCATGCACCACAACTCAGTACTGAGTGGTCAGTACTTAGTACTCACCACACTGTACTTAGTACTTCATACATGATTCATATATACTTGTGTTGAAATCCCTTTCCTCGCCCTAGATCATGCCTTTGAGACAGGCACAGTTGGCCAATATTATCTTGGGACTTGTCATCCCATCCCTAACCCCACTCTACTGCCATGCACTCACCAAGTCAGTCTTCAATACATGTTAATTGGAAGAGTACGGTATCAGAAAAAGGAATAAAGTGATACAAGCTGAGTCTATGATGTCTCTAGAAGAAGGGACAGGAGCTGTGTTTAGCTCCCTAGACCGGGAGGGAGTTGGAGATGCGGTCCAGCCCTGCGTTTCACAGCATTTGGCGCCATCACTTCCCTTTCTCTCCACCTGTTCACACCTCAGCTTTGGCTCTGTGTTGGCAACAGGAAAAGGAAAGGGGGCCAGGGAGCATCCCTGCCCCCGGGACAACCCCTGCAGAGGGTCAGCTCCGGAGGGCAGAGCGGGGCATGCACATTAGTTCCGGCACACAGGTCCTAGGCCGAAAATAAATCTGCTGGCATCAAGCTCCAATGTTGGTTAAAAATAAAAGTTAAGGTGTTGCTGAGGCTGTTTTCCTGAGTTTGGTGCCCAGGCAACCAGAAACTCCTCTTCCAGGACACTGCTGAATGAGTGAGCAAAGGGTGGGAGGATTTGCAGGTTGATGTGCGCGTCTGAATCCATGGGCTTCTAAGGCAGGAGAAGCGGCACCCACATGTGATGCCAGATGCCCAGATGAAGGGGTCCCCATACCCTTCAGCCCTTTGGAAAGACCTCTTGCTAGAGCTTGCTCCCAGCTTCCCAAACCACCAGGAGAGAAACCTTCCTGTCGTCTAGCCACCTGTATGTATTGAATATCTACCACGTGCAGGCACTGCTCCAGATGTTCACAGTACAGGGGCAACGAAACAGCCCCAGCTTCATGGAGCTTGGCATCCAGGCGTTGGGGAGGGCATCGCGGGGGAATGAATGACAACCCCAGAAAATGCTTATCCCGAGAGTGTCTGATGAGCTCCTGTTCCTGGGAGGTCAGGGAAGGCCACCTGCAACACTTCCCAACAACGTAAGTGGAACTGAGCCCAGTAATAGCTGAAAGGATGGCCCAGGGAGGGAGCAGCTGGTGCAAAAGGCTCCAAGGCAGCAGGCAGCACCCGAAGGAGCCTGTGTGGGGCCTCCCTGGTGGTGCAGTGGGTTGAGCGCCCCCTGCACTGTGAAGCATCAGCAGTGTGAGTTCAATCCCTGGCCAGGGAGGGGACCCCCATGGCGCAGCAGACCTCTCCTGCCTCACCCGCTGCTCCCCTCAGCAGTGTGTTTAGGTCGATCTGCCTGCTCTGTTCCCCACTCTGTCTCCGGTGAATCCTCTCACCTCCTGCAACTCTGGCCTGTGCCCCAGCTCTTGTGTGCATAAATAAACAAACCTTAAAAAAAATAAAGAAGACGTGTGGCTGCCAGGTGAGCGGGCAGGGAGCTGGCAGCTGCTGAAACCGGAGAGTGATCAGGCCACTGTAGATGGCCTCCAGGGGTGGGGATGCCCATCTAATCTCTGCTGGCCATGTCAGGCATTCTGGGACAGGGCTGTGTCCCCAAATTTTCAGGGGGTGCCTCTGGGCATGCGGCAAGTACGTCAGACTGGACATCCTCGTGGTCTCGCTACAGTCAGTCTTTCCAGTGCTTGAGAGAAGCGAGCAACTCTATTACAGTGGGGGTTG
This sequence comes from Galemys pyrenaicus, assembly GCA_019455555.1. Classification (NCBI taxonomy): domain Eukaryota; kingdom Metazoa; phylum Chordata; class Mammalia; order Eulipotyphla; family Talpidae; genus Galemys; species Galemys pyrenaicus. The sequence continues at coordinate 1,341,547 of JAGFMF010011443.1, forward strand.
AGCACAGGCACCCGAACCAGGACAACCTTCTCTGCCTGTGCGCGCTCTAGATCATCAAGCCATCTCTACCTCCAGCACTTGAGTTTGGCAGAAGGGGGAGCTGAGGGGTCTCCATGTGATGCTGGAGCAGTTGGGGACCCCTGGGCAGACACCCTCTGCACGTCTTGCTGCTCCACGTGCCTCACATTCATGGGCCTGCTCAGGGAGGCGGGCCCCTGGGGAGAAGGCACTGTTTGCACAGTCTGAGGCTGCCAGAGGCCTGCAGCTCACCTGAACCCAGACCCCAGCCGGCTGGCTGGCAGAGTCCCTGAGCTGGCAGGGAATGAGGGCGCTCTGTCACATCCCATCCATCATGGCGTCGTGGGGGTGCTGCAGGCACAAGTGGCCCAGGGCTCTGCCTCCAGCCCCAGAGCCAAGGGAGGAAAGGTGGCTTTGTTCCCTCTGGTCCCGCTCTGTGGTCCTCCAGCAAGCTCAGGCTAGCTCCAGCCTCCCTCCCATCCGTAACACATTCCCAAGCTCAAACTCCTGCCCCACACTGGCAGGCAAAATACATCGAAACCGCCCTCCTGATTTGGTTGCTGGCACTGTAAACAGCAAGATCCATCTACCGGTTCTCCCGAGTGGGGGGCCCTTGAACCAGTGCACACAGCTGGGGATGGCTCCAGGAGCAAACAGAGGCAGTGTCACCCAGGTGGTATTATTCAAAACTCTGTGACCTTCACAACTACAAAACACGTTAAGACTCAGTTTCCTCCTTTATTTAAAAAAGGGGGGAGGGGTAGTCATCTTATTGCAAGGGACTGCGGGGAGGAATAAATGAGATAATCAGGTGCCTGGTTCAAAGGAATCCTCAATAAATGTTAACTATTCACATCGGCTGCTATTTACCGGGCATAGCTGGTGTGCCAGGCACTGCGCTACAGGTTTACATCCATGCTGGTCATCCCAGTGCTGGACGTGGAGGGTGGCAGTATCCCATTGTATACAGGGGCAGACGGAAGTACCATGAGTAGAACTTAATCCCAGGTGTGTGTGACTCCAGGCCACTGAACAGCACTGCCCGTCAAGTTGCTCTCGTGCCCCAGGAGACCAGTCTGCTTTCTAAGGCAGTATTTTTCACCCAAGTTAACCTCACAAGTCTCAGGAGTGGGGAAAAAAAAAAAAAAGATAAATGACCTTTGACCTCCCATTCAATATCTAGGATAAAAGCTGTTACTCTGAAATGTTTTCAGAACAACCTGGAAATTCACCTGTCAACATTTAAGCCTGGAAGTGGAAAGAAACCAATTCAGAGTCAGAAGTCAGCCACCACCAATGAGCCACGTGACCTTGAGTAACCCAGAAATCTCACTTAACCCATCTGTAAAATGGGCAGACATAATAGTGGCCAATGGCCTTCCCAGAGATGCTGAGGATGAGGTTAGCACTGCCAATGAAAATGACTTTTCTCCACCATAAAGTGATCTTTATCTATAAGGAGCTGTCATTAGGCGATGCTTGCTTATTAGAAACGTTAAGTTGTGAGAAGACCTCAGTTCAACCTCACACGTGAGTATTGAGTCCTGCTATCAGGACAGCACACATTCAGATGCAAAGATGCGACCAAGGAGTTCGATGTTTTCTAGGGTGCTGTGGCGCTCACAGACCAAATTCAGGGTGAATGTCCAATTTCCTTGAGGGATGCTTGCATCGAACCTTCAAGAAGAGAACGGTAAGGATGTCGGCTGCTCCAGCGACACACTGACTGGCCAAGGCAGAGCCAAGGAGGACGCAGGAGGTAGGAGGGAGGCTACGGAGCTGGAGCAGTCTTCATCCCCACTGACAGATGAGAAAGTGAGGAGACCCACAGCAGTCACAGAAGTCGCAGCAAGGAAGCCGAGCTGCAGTCAGGCCAGGATCTGGCCCCCACGTCCACCTTCTTAACTCTCCGCGCCCAATCTCACACTGGAGTTATGGGAAGAAGGTGCCACAGAGGTCTTGGCACTTTATGGGAGGAGACGACAGAGGAGCGAGTGTTGGGGAGTAAGGGGTGAGTTGGGAAACTCAAGGAGGAGCACACTGGTAAAAACCAGTGGTCACAGGTCCAGCTGAATGTTTCTGAGGTCTGGTTAGCCTGCGTGTCAAAGGCCCTCCCAGTGCACGCAGGCATGTCCCAGGCTCTGCGGGCCCTGGCTCTGCAGAAGCAGCTTGGGTAGAAGCCGCGGGGGTCAGGTGGGCTGAAGACACCATTATGTTGATGGCCAGTTAGCACCTCAGCCCCCAGATGCCACAGCGATTCTGGGAGGCTCCTGAACCCCTGAACCACGAGAGTCCAGATGCTCCTTTTCCTCTTGACCCTTTAAGTCTGAGACTTCCATGGAACTCCTGGTCTGTCTGCTGTGCAGACTGGAAGAGGTGTAGCCCTGTGCACCCCAGGCAGGTGAGCCGGGCTCCTTGCCCTCTTGTTTACTGTGGATGAGGAGGCACCTACACAGAGGGACACATCGGAAGAACTAGGGCTTCGGAGGCAAATCCACGAAGACTGGATTCCGGTCTATGGCACTCACAAGCTTCACAACCTAGAGGAAATCCCTTCATCTCTTGGGTCTCAGTTTCCTAGTCTGTAAAATGGAGGCTAATAAAACCTCCCACACAGAACAGAGACATGCAAGGGTCAAAACACATTGACAAAGACCTATCACAAAGGGCCTCGGTAGATGCCAGAACCTCTTTCCTAATCACTTTTCCCAGACCTGCTCAATGGCATTTACTCTTTGCCCAAAGCGCCAGACCTGATAAAGACAGGTAGCCCTAGGCTGTGCCCCCAAGGACAGGAACAAACAGACAGGTCTCCTTACTACCTCAGAAGACCACAGCTTCATCTGCAGCCCTAGAGAGAAGCAATTTGATGTGACTACGACCATGGCCTGAGGCCTCACTGCTTATGAAGAAGGTGCTGAAAGATTTATAGAGCAGAGCCATGTGGGACATAGCAAGAGGAAGGCAAGCAGGAGAGCAGAAAGTGCTTCTGCCTGGGGACAGAGCATCGGGAGAAGCGATTCCAGACCCATCCGCTTTAACTGACACACAAGCAGGTCCTCCAAGTATGTCCTGGGGCTCAGAACATTCAGGAAGCGGAAACACATTTGTGGCAAACACCTACTGTGTGCAAGGCACACCTACTGTGTGCAAGGCTTCTTGCATGTGTCATCTCATTTGGTCCTCACAGCAATTGTGGGGCAGGTGAGGAAATTGAGGCCAAAAAGGTTAAAGATCTTGCCAGGTGCCATATGGCATCACAAATGTCAAAAAAGAAGGTGGCATGTGAATAGGGTCGTGAAAAATGAGCTTCTACAGAAGCCAGCAGTCTCCCTGACTGAGAGGACCCTGCCTTCTGAGCTGGTCATAATGTGGTCAGAGGCATCAGGTGGGCCAAGCAGGGAAGGTGAAGAAAACACAGGTGTCACTCAAGACCAGGGGCTTGCCAGGAGCACATATCCAATGGGGGACCTACACTAGACATTCTTGGGGTCTAAGAAAATCAACTAAGATCATGAACTTGCTCAAGGTAATGAGTACTAGAGAAACAAGTAGAAATCTATCTCTTTTGACTGATTTCCCTAAATCAAGACATTAGCCCTGCACTACTACAAAAACAAGGTGTCTAGAAAGGTTACTAGAAAGGGGAATAAAGAAAAAGACTATTAAGTTCAGAGAAGAAGAGACCAAGGCTTGAGATGATAAGAGTTATTTCTACACCTGGTGAAGAGGGTCCCAGATCCCTTCTTTGCTCCCTAGTGGATGGGCCGTGGTGGGATGATTGAGATGGTCCAGGTCTTCTTAACCCTCCTGGCTGCTGTGTCAGCTTGGCCTCTCTGTCTCTGCACAGCCTGGTCTCTGTTCCCCATGATGCCTTTGCTTCAAAATATGGTTCTCACTGCCCGCCCCCAACAGTCTCCCAACTCCTCCTCCGGTTCATCTCCTTAGATGACTAACCAGTCCTCCTCTTTCTTAATGTACGAAATGCAGTCAGCACCACCGCCACCACAAGACTGTCTCAGGCATTAAGGAGATGACTCATTCTCATGGTCTGGAGATGCTCTGAGTTTACCGAGATCCTTACCCAGTTTACCAGGCAAAGAGTTAAGGAAGAAGATCCTTGTAGAGAACCACACCAAGTCCTGGCCGTCAGGAGCTGGCAGTCTATAAGGAACAGGCCAACACAGGGCTCACTGGAGCAGGCTGATGCTCCCACCATGCGCTGGGGAATCAGCGGGGGCTTCCTGGAGAAAGTGACAGTGAAACTGGGACTTGAGGATAAACAGAGCTTGGCAAAGGGCAAGCACACTCAAAGCAAGGAGAAGCAGTATTTGCCAAGACTTGTATATTAGGAAGGCAGGATGTTTGGAGAAAGCATCTGTAGTTCAGCCTCTGGATGAAGCAGGGAGTCATGGAGGGGCAGGGGGCTAGAGGTGAGGCCAGATGGTAGAGCAGAGGCTACAACCATGGGCTTGAGGGTGGGGGTCTTGGGCCTTTTCCTGAACTATTTACCCCCTGGGCGGTCTGCTGAGGCCTTTGGACCTCTTCCCAGAATAATGTCTTTAAGTGCATAAAATGGGATTATATAAGAAATAAATTATGTTGAAGTGCAGTTATAAAAATATTTTTTAAAAACTAATTTGTGATATAGTAATATATGAGCTTTTTATTAACGCAGTAAATAATAAGTCCTGGTGGCAGGTCTAATTACATAATTTTGAAGTAGAGCTGCAAGAAAACAATATTTCAAGATTAAGTATAATAACTCTAATACGATATAAAAATATCTGTGGTTTTCACTGGTGACAAAATCACAGGTACTGACAAAATGGCTGTGGATCAGAGGCGATGGCTGGTGCCCACATTCATAATTAAATGAAACTGCTGACTTCAGTTAGAGGTTGGTGAAATTAAAGACCTCTTTTTCCTCATCCATTTTCATGATGCCCCTGCTTAAAAACTTGTTAACGCGTATTTCCTTGATCCTAAAAGACTTGGTCTTACAAAGTCCTTGTCATGGTTATGTGGCAAGTTGAGCTCCCTCCCCATCTCCTGCCACTTCCATGCCGATCACTCCTTTCCAGCTATATCAGCTTCTGCGCTGTTCCCCGGACATGGCAGGCATGCAGCTGCATCAGGGCCCTTGCACGTGCTTGTCCTATGCTTGGGTTGCTATTCCCAGAGAGACGTATCGGTGGATTCCTCCCATCCTCCCTTTAGGACTCTACTCAAATGTCGCCTTATCAGAGAGGCCCTCCCTGGCCACCCTATGAAAGTAGCAGCATCCACTCTCCCCCACTACTCCTACCCCCATTCCCTGTTGTAACTTTCTCAGGCATAATTATCCCATCAGACATTTGGATGACTTTGTCTCTAGTTATTGCACCCGACTAGACCAAAAGTCCCTAACTGCAAGGGCTTTGACTATTTTGTTCACTGCTGTCTCCCCAGCACTGGAAGCCATTCACACTAGAGACTGTAGGCTCCCACCCCCCTCCTACTTATCCAAATCCTTCAAGGCTCATCGTGGCTCTCCAAGGCCCACCGGGTCCATGAAGCCCTTCCCACTTGTCAGCCTCCCTGGATGCCCATGTTCAGGAAGATGAGGCTGTTGCGTGTAGAGACCACACTTTGCACTTCTGCATCTCCTACTGTGACTGGGTGTGGAGCAGACCTTTGTTAAATTAGGAGGTCAAAAACACATAGTGGCAGGTCAGGTCTTGGAGAGCTTTTAAATGAACAAAACAGGATAGAAGAGAATATGGATCCCCATCTGAGTGGTCGCTCCCAAAAGATAGGCCACCGTGTCATGCTCCCCAGAACCTATGGATACTGGGGAGAGTGCCTTTGCAGATGTAATCAGGTTGGCTCCTAAGACACAGAGGTCATCCTACATCAGCAGCTTGGGCTCTGCCTGCCATCACAAGTGTCCTTAGAAAAGACAGCAGCAAAGGGAAATGACAGACATGCCACAGAGAAGGTTATGTGAAGATGGAGACAGTGGCTGTATAGATGTGGCCTCAAGCCCAGGGATGCAGGACAGTCACCAGGAAGAGAAGAGGCAAGGAACTGACTCTCTCCTACAGCTCCTAGACAAAGCTCATCTCTGCTGGATTTTGGACTGTCAGACAAATAACAATATGGAGAGAATAAATTTCTATTGTTTTAGGCCACCCAGCTGGCTTATGGTCATTTGCTATAGCAACCACAGGAAACTAATGCACCCTGTAGGCCTGCTATGGGGAGACACAGCTCTAAAGCTAGGTCTTCCTTTTTTAAAAGAAATTGAAAAATTCAACTATTATGTGAAAGGTCTCATTTCTAAGTATAGCAATCTGGGTTCCTAGTTGCAAGCACAGAAATCAGTTTTGACCAACATGAGCAGCAAAGACTTTACTGGAAGGAGCTTGATGAGCTCAGAGTTGAGAAGGCTAAAAAACAAAATGTGGGACACAGGCCAGCTCCAAGGGGACAGGGATACTCATTTCCAGACTGTTGGGACACCTGCTTGGGACATGGATGCCACTGGCCACTCCTAGCCATGCCACTGGCCACCACTGGACCCCAACACCAAAGTTGCAGAAAACAGGTACAAATGGACTTCAGACCCAGCAGTCAGGTCCTATAACCTGCACTCCTCACCTGTGTGTCCAGAACACTCCATAATAACACAAATGCTTGTGTGCTAGGCATTCTGATGGGGAGCAGAGGCTTTGAGCTTTGTTGTTTGGAACCCTCGGTAAGAAAAGCACAGTAGCTCACAGACGAGCCTACAACACAGCGCATGTTAAAACTGAAGCAGAGAAGCAGAACTTCTTACTATGTGTGGTCAGTGCTGACAGTTTTCCTTCTTTTCATTTTCTCTTTCCTTCTTTTCTTCAGTGTCTTTTCTTTTCTGTCTCATCTATCCCATTGCATCCTTCCCTTTCCTATCCAACTTCCTCATTCCATTTTTACTCATGTAAAGCAATGTTTATTTATGAAAGTAAGAGAAAATATGCTCCATGCAGTGAAAGACTCAGAAAATACACCATTTAAGAACTTAGATTTTCCCCAAAATCAAAATTTCAGAATGGGCAACTTGGGATCCCTTCTAAGAGGCTCTCAAGACCCACTGAGGGGTCATAAAGCACAGTTTTAAAAACACGGCACTAAAGCAACTGATTCTACTGAAAACAATAGCAAGCAATCAACGAACAGTATTTGAGACAAACAAAAATGTTTTTGAGCTGAACACAGTCCCTGACTGCCAATCTATAGCCTCTTCCTTAAAATCTTGATGCACTGATGAATGGATGGGTTGATTCGGCAGTCATGAGATAATGGGACAGTACCACCTCGAAGCAGCTCGTACAGAGCCTGGTACACAGTAGTGCTCAACAAAGATTTAAGTGCAACTGGAAACACTTGGGGTGTGGCCACAGATGAAAAGGGACCCATACCCACAGTTGGCAGGAGGCAAAAGCACCCCCAAGTTCTGCCCCCACCTGTCTCTCCATCCCCGCCTCCATTTACCACCGTTCTCATAAACACTGGCCAGCGAAAGCTTTGTTTTCACATCAACCAGCATCACCCTCCCCACCCCCTCGCTTTCTCTCATCTCTCATTTGGCAGCGCTATTTGTTAAACTGCAAAAACACACAACATACAGCTCCACGGTTACGAGGGGGAGATGGGAGAGGGAGAGAGGAAAGGAGATGCTTTTTCAACTTTGCCTCTAATGTCTTCGTTAATTGAACTCATCAGCTAAAATCATTTGTGGAAATTTAAAAAAAAGGAGAGTGAGAGAGAGAAAGGAACTGATCATATGCAGGAGAAATAACTCAGATGTGAAAATCCTTCAGACCGGGAGATTGCACTATTTATTCACCCAAGTGTCCTGCTGCGTCTCTGAAATGCAGTGATTTAATGAGGTGCTGCAAAGGTATTTGTTATTAAGAAATTCTGTCTCTGCGTAGTCTCCTCCATGTGATTAGGCCAGAGCCGGGCAGAAGCCCCTAACCTGCACGCTATTAAAGATTTAGGAGGCTGTTGCTCTCCCCACTGCGCCCCTCGTACAAGCGCCTTTTGAAATGGTTCCAAAATTAAATATTGTACAAGCCGATCAGCCTTGTTTAACGCAGATGCTGAGTGAGATTTAAAAAGAAATTAGAAAAGCATTTGTGTTAACAGATGTTCTTCCTTTTCTCTCTTGGAGTTGAGATGATTGGGACTGAGTCCCTCCCGAGTATGCAAGAGCCACGAGGGAGCAACCCCAAATCGTCTGGGGAGAAGGGGCTTAGCAGGGCTGGAGGGGACACCCAGGTCCTAGTCCCTCTGTTGGTGGGCCTGGGCGCCCTGCAAGAAGGAGCCAAGCAAGCCACCGCCTGGCAGGTTCTCCCCCAGAAGCTTCTGGATCTTGCCAGAGCCTCTCCAAAGTGGGCTTTCAGCAGGTGCTCAAAGAAATCTGCAGTCATGCAAACACCACTGCCCAAGCCGCAGGGGAATCAGAGAAAGATCAAAGTCTCTGTTCCCAAACTCATCCAGCCATTGACCCCGATGATAGAACAAGTCCTCCAGAGGTCTCCAATCTAGATCTTTCATCCAGGTAAGGCAGCCCCACGCCCTCCTTCCTTACAGGCACCGCATCTCCTTTCTTCACCTCCGGCCAGCACAGTCCATCTGCAAGAAGAACCAAGAACTCCTGGCTGAAGTCTTCAGTCTCTCTTGGATAGAATTTTTGCTCTGTTCTCAGTTAAAACAAGTGGGGGCGACTCCTTGAATCAACACTGCCACCCAAGTGACTGGGAAGCCCAGGTTTCTCACAGCGCCTCACACCTACTCTGTGGGTGACCCCACCACCTCCCTTGAAGCACCAGGAGTTGGGGTGGTGGCAGGGCAGGAAGTGACAGATCTGAAACTACAACCAGAGCCCCTAAAACTCAGTCGACCATCCCATCTGATAAGCTCCAGCTATTGAGAAACAGATTGCCGGTGCTCTTTGCAGACTTGGTTTTGTTTATTGTTGTTGGGAAAACACAAGGCACAGAGAGAAGGCAACTTGCTCACGATCCCACAAGAGCATCGGGGACAGGATCAGGCAAGAACCCACCTTCCACGGGTCCAACCAAGTGTTTCTCCCACCGGTGAGCCCATCCCACATCTCCAAGTGTTAGGTGCCCGCTGTTGGCTGCACAGAAGGCCACTGAGGGCAGCAAACTGGACCCTCCAGGAAGCCGCCATATGTTGGGACACTGGGACATTAACCAGTCACTGCAGATACAGCGACAAAGGGGTTTCCAGGAAAGGGCCTGGGAGCTCAGTGCACAGGAAGAGACGAGATGTAAGTCTGGACCCCACTGCCCACAAGGTAAGAGGAAGAACAAGAGACGCCTTCACCACAGCCAAGACCCAGCTGTCCAAGCAGGGGAGAGACGCACGGGGTCCCTTTTACCCTGGGGTTTCTTTGCCATGTTCTACTATCTCCTGTGACGTGGTCCCCCTCAGTCCCTCCTGCCAGCCCCTGCCCCAACCACTGGGCAGCTCTGCCCTCCTTGTCCCATCCCACGCCAGTCGTGAACGGCGGAGCAATACCCCCACCCCACAGTGGACACCGCGCCTTCTCTAAGTTCCAGGCCGGCACGCCCACCTGCCCCAGAAGCAAGAAGAAAACAAGCAAAAATAAGAACCAAGCAACTTCCTAATTAACACTTAGAAACTGGCAGACGTCCCCCTCCACACAAAGGAAGACAGGCGCCCGGCCCAGAAGCAGAGCTTGATGTCGAAAGGCTCTGACGTGGGACAGCTAATGGCAGAGCCACATGCTGACAAGAGGGGGCTCCAGCCTGGGCTGGGGGCTCAGGGTTCGTGAGCACTGTGCTCCAGAGCAGACTTCGGGGGGCAGACATAGCCCCCCGCTGCCCTGGATCTCCCCTCCTGGCCTGTGCTGTGGAGGCCCGTGTGTGTCCATGGACCCATCTGCCCCCCTCCTCCTGGACGTCCCGCTGTGGCTTCAGCTGACAGCACCCCTCGCCTCCCCTGGCTCCCACGCAGGCTCCACCCACCTCGTGCCTTGCTCTACTCTGTCCCATCGCCTGAGGGTTTTAAACAGATGCTCCACTGGTCTCGCAGGGTCCCAGCACCTGCTGGATTTACTCCAGGCGACTTAGTGGTCGAACCGCCCCAGGAACACTGCCCACAGGTGACCTGGACTAGAGCGCTCCCTGGAGCAGCGGAGACCCTTCCAGGCTCCCCTCCGTGGGGGCTCCCGTGGGCCCCTCCAGTCCCTACGTGACGGCCTTCGGGCTCTGCCTGTGCATTTCTTCTCATCTACAGCAGCTTTTCCCGCAGTCCTGCTCTTCTTTGAAGACCCCCAGACAGGAGGCCCTTCCTAACGCACCCCCAGCCACTGTCTCTCCATAACAGCCCCCCTCACGTGTCTGCACAGCCCTCAGGGCCTGTCTTGCTTGCACGTGGCTGTCCACGTCTCCGTATTCCTCCCTAGACTGCAGATTCTTGAAGAGAAGAACTGTGTCTTATTCATCTTTTTATCCTCCTTACACCAAAGGCGTGCATAACGCTTTGAACGTGCTAAGGGGAGACGCTAGCAACACGCACAAAGTGGCGAGAGAATAATTACACATATTTCAGAGGCAACAGGTACGGGCAAGACAGCCCAGTCTAGGAGTTAGAAAGGTGGGAACCTGGTCTGCGTTCTGTAAGTCTGGAAGAAACTTGGAACATCTCTGGGCCTCGGTTCCTCCCTCTGTAAGAGCAGCTGTCTGGACTCAACGGCCTCTAGGCTGTTTCTCGCTCCATTTCTCCCTGGCTCCACCTGACTTGAGTCAAGTTAGTGGTTCATGCTTCTTCAGCCTGGGACACGACTGGAGAAGCAGCAGGACCATGCACGTGGAAGTCCCCCCTTCCCTTCGGAGTACCCACGCTCATGCCTCACCCCCTCACAGCGCCACTTCTCTCAGAGTCCATCCCAAACCTCAACCTGCACGATTTACCAAATCCCACAAGGCACCACGCTGCACCAATGGTGTCTCTGCAGTGGACCAACACCTACCAGCACTAAGTAAGCTAAGGTAGGTGTATTACATCAAAATGTCTCTTCCAGAGTTAAAGTGCCCTTTGTCTTTATCTGGAGAGGGGAGAAGGAAAAAGAAGAAAAAACCTTGTTTTTCTGCTAGTCAAGATGTGCTGGGTAGGCCTCCCTTTTGGCTGGGAATCCCTATCGCTGCACAGGAGGGACTACGTGCTGGCAGCAGGTGAGCGCCCCAGGACCTACCGACAAGGCTGCTAGCTGCTCCCTCCCCCACCCACCGTCTCCTTAGGAAAAGAGCCAGAATCCTGACTTTTAACTAGGCACCCAGTTCAGAGACAACATTTTCCAGCTTCCCGCTTAATTAGCATGGTCATAGACCACACTCTGGCCAGTAAAACGATAGATTCCAGAAAGTCTCCCAAAAAGGTCCCAAACGTCTTCCAGCTACCGGATGTGATGACTGAGGCTCAGGAGCCATCCTGGACCCTGAGATGAACTTGGGAAGGAAGCCACATGCGGCCAAGAGACCAGAGAAAACCTTGGCCACCGACACTGTGGAGCTGCCTTACCTTCTGCTTATTTTACACCCCTGTTTGTTTTATTTTATATCTGATTTGCGTGCGCCTGCTTTATTTGACATCAGGAGACGAGGTCACTGCCTTGGGGGTGTCTGCTGCTCACAATCCAATCTCGTCCTAAGTGCTACGGCAGATGAAACGGACAGACCACAGGACTGGGAGTCACCAGAGCCAGCTGTGACCTTGGTCCAGTACCTAAATTCTCCGGGCCTCAGTTTCATGAGCTGTAAAACGAGTCCAGGCGGGATGACACAGTCCCAAAGTCTTCAATTTCCAAACCAGAGAATTCTGTCAAAACCTCAAGACGTCCCCCTGTGGCTTGGGACTGGCCAGCTGGGGAACCCAACAGGAGGGCCCCACCGGGCCGGCGCGGGCACCGCAGTCAGCAGAGACCACGAGTGCTGGCAGAGGGAGACGCCACTCCTTCAAAACCCAATACACCTGACTCCAAATCCCCGGGCCACCAACCTGGAGACCTTTGCTAGGTCACAATACACACCCTTAAATTGAAGCCAGTGGTACCAAATGTGTAAGGATGTTGGGTGGATTCATGGGACTATTAACAGCCAGTCCCCATGGGGCACCCAAGTGGCACTGTTAAGCGATACAGATGGCACCAAAAGTGAACCAGATGGCTGGAGAAAAGGCCAGACACCCTGGGCTAACGCTCCCGAGGGTCTGCAGGATGGGGCATCCATTCCCACAGGCCCACTTGAAGCTATGCAAGTGGACAAAGACGGTCAGGGTTCATTTCTCTCCCTAATGGAAAAGAAGGGGGGGCAAGCATAAGAAGAGAAGGAAAGATAAAATCGAGGAACTGAGATTTGGGTTTGTGAGCACTCCAGCAAGAAAACAAATATCTTTATTGGCTCTGGACAGCCTGCCAATCAGCCACGAAATTACCAGCTTCTCTCTCCTCCCAGAAGGGCCTCGTGGCTGCACACAAAGGCCGCCGAAGGAACTTCGGGACCTGGAGAATAAAAGCCCCTCTCTGCCGCGCGCGGGCTGATTTGCAATGCATTGCTTCAGCATAATTTCCCTACTCTGCAGCCACACAAAGGCGGTTCTGTCCCTATCTGCGAGTTTAATAATTTCTATTTCCGACCCCTTGCATTCAGAATGCATCCTTCCAGCACGGGCTTAGGCTGGGCACTGGCCTCAGGCCTCGGGCATGTCAGCTGCCCTCTCCAGGGTCCCGGGCTGGCAAACCATTTATTAGACAATTTAGCATCTTCTAGGATGCAGCAACAGAAGGCAGGCTGCCTGACCTCCTTGAAATGTGCCTCTTGTATTCACTTTGCCCTTCACGGCCCTTTACCCGATTCCATTAATTTATTTATTCCACACAATACCTACTAATGGTAGACATTGTCCCCCTCACTTTAAGACGGGTTGCATATCGCCAGCAGCACAGCGCTGAGGAGGGGACTCAACAGGAGAAGTGCACTTGACCCTAACTCCGTGAGGGTGGGCACCATGTTCATTTAGGCTCACCCTCGATTCCCTAGCACTTGACAGTATCTGCACATAGTAAGTGCTCAATTATATTGGATAAATATGGAGTAAAAAGAATAAACAAATAGCAAGACCTAGACATGTGTTGAAAAGAGATGTTGTTTATTAGGTTTTATTTGGTTTGGCACGAGTGGGGGCGGGGCAGAGGAGAGCGGCACGTGTCACAGGAGACCGAAGAGCCGCAGCAGCTGGGAAGCTGGTCTGGGCAGACTACAGAATGAAATATCACATACAGAAGCAGGGGTGAAAGCAGCAGCCCCCGCCAGGGGAAAGAGGCCTGTGGAAGCAAGCAGAGCATCGAGAGCTGGGGTCTCTGGAGCCTCCTGAACTTGGGATCAGGGATAAGAGAGCACAATCGAGGCTCAGTGGGCCCTGTGGTCCAAGGCCTCACTCTCAGACCAGGCCAGGAGGGGGGGTTGAAGTCAGACACACCTGAACTTGGGCCCCAGACCCTTCACTGACCAGCATGTGGCTCAGTCAGGATGTCTTGATTTCCTCTTCTACATAATAGAGCCACATAAGTGCCACTCCCCAGAGTCATCGTGAGGTGACAAGGGATGCCAAGACCAAGTTTAAAGCACAGGGGAGGATCTGTTAGGTCTTGCCTGGGAGCAAAAATCCTTGCACCGGGATCCTGGGGTTTGACTCACTTAACCCTGAGGTTGGACAGAAAACTGTGCCTATCTCAGACTCCCAAACCAAGACCTGCTGTACCAGCTCATCCCCAAAGAGCTGGTCCAGCCAGTGAGGGGTGCCAGCAAGATCAAGCACGCCAGCTGTGGCTGACACCTGTCAGCAGAGAGTTGGGTAGGGGTCCCCAAAGGGCTGCCAGGGTGGCATGGGACCCAGGTACCTCCTTACCAGGCAGCACATACTTCCTTTTTCCCTTGCACACACATTCTCCTTCCTCCCTTCACACCGGGAGGAGGGAGACCGCTCTTCCTCTCTTCCACTTCCCCTCCACCAGCCATGTCATAAATGGCTCTCTCTCCCATGCAGTCAGCAATCCTCACACTGTTTGGCTCCCAGGCCACCTGGCCCAGGCCAGGCTGAGCCCAGAGTAACATGTGGAGGGTTGGTTCTTGGATGGTCACTCATCGCACTCTTATTTTATAGATGAGAAAACCAGAAAGGTCGTGTGCCTTGCACAACATTCACAGTCATACCCTGGCCCAGCAGAGGCAATGGGTCCTCTGGTTGAGCTGGTTGGCTATTTCTGTCTAGAAGTTTGTGCAAGTAACAAAATGCCCAACCCAAAAGGGCTTAAGCAATGAGAATGTTTATTACCTGATGTAACAAGAAGGACTTTTATTAATTTGATCAATATGAAGACCAGTTCTTTCCTTCTCTCTGCTCCAGTATGTTGCCAAAGGCCCTTAGGTTTGTCCCCTCATGGTCACAAAGTGGCTAGAGCAGCTCAAAGCATCAGATTTTCACTCAATGATCCCCTCAAATAAAAGCTGTGAAATCAAAGCATCCCTGCAGGCTCTGTTCTGTCTCATTGGTTAGAACTGTAAGCAGAGTGGATGGTGATGGTCCTGCCCCTGTGTTCTTCATCCTCTAGGCCTGAGAGAAGCCAGCTTTCCCCAAGGCATCTGAGTGCAGGAAAGCTGGGCAAAGAAAGGTTCTGCCAGCAAACAGGAAGGGGGCGAGTCACAGGGGGTGCAGGCAACCAATAGCTGGACAGACTGCCTAGAAGTGATGCCCATCCCCAGCTTCCGGAAGACAATGAGACAGCTTTCACCGGAATGCAAGAGTTCCTCAGCACTTGTTGCAGCCTGTCTCTGCTTCGCTCCTTCTTTGCCAAGAACTCAGGCAGAGAGCTTACCAGCCAGGATGAGGTCCTGACTAGCTGTGTTACACTGATGCTAGCAGCTTCTCCAGTGGAGCCTCAGTGCTCTCGATCACTTAAGAACAGGAGCTGTAGCCTATTCAACTCTGTATCCCAACATGCAGCGTCACGTCCCAACACATACGAGGTGCTCCAAAACTGCAGTGAGCACATGACTAAAGTCTACAAGCCTAAGGTAAGCATCCCCGTCTCACAGGGCTATAATTAGAAGCCAGTGCGCTAATGCAGGGGGAAAAAGCATTTGAGAAAAGTGTAGGGACATGTTCATATGATCAACATTGTTGTCCTCTCTTTTCCTTCTGCCTCAAATAATTTGACTCCATACAACAAATTCGCCACAGGAAAGTTTGAGGGTGAATAAAGGTGAGAACACTCAAAAAGCCCAAACTCAAGGTCTGCCTTAGTTGTCAGAGCTGCAGAGCAAAATATACAGAGTGGGCGGAATAAGCAACAGAAGCTTAACTTCTCATAGCTCTGAGGCTAGAAGGTCAAGATCAAGAGGCCATCAGGATTAGTTTCTGGTATGAGCTCTTTCCTGGCTTAGATTGGTCACCTCCTTTCTGCACCCTCACTGGGCTTTTCCTTGGTATGTGAGCGTATGGACAGAGCTCAGAGTCTCCTCCTTTTGTAAGGACAGTAGACTTAATGAACTAGGATCCTGCCCTTACGATCTCATTTAACATTAATTACTCTCCTAAAAGCTCTACCTCCAAGTCACTGGGCGGGGGGAGGAAGGACGGGGTCTTCACATGCAGGGGTACTTAGGTCTTCGACATATGAATGTCAGGAAGAGGGAACACAAGTTGGCCCATAACAAGGTCTGAGCGGGCTTCCACAGTTATTCCTCTGGTCTTGGTATCTTAGACAGCATCTGCCCTCTGTAACCTATGTCAAAGAAGAATGTCAGAGGAACAGTAGAAGCTGTCCCAAGAACATTCTCAGAACTCCTCAGCTGATTCTGGAACTCTTATACCATACCTGATTTCACCCCTCCCCTGTTGTATGCATCCATATTTGTTACTGATTTTCTCTCTGCCCCAGCCAGGTGCACTAAGGTGTAGTCACCCACTCAGACTTTAACTTCTGGTTGGCTATCTATGGCCTCCTGCTGAAGCTGAAGGGTCTGCATACCCATTCATATGTGGCACCATTCATCAGGAATTGTGGCAGTTATCCACAATTCCAAATTCGTGGCACTTAAGACAGCAAGTAAGTTTTCTCATGAATCTATAGGCCCAGTGCTACTGAGCACAGGGCTCTGCTCCACACAGTCATTCAGGGACCAGGCGGACATGGGTTCCACCAGATCATGACATCACTACCTCAGGACTTTCTATGGGAGAAAAAGAACAAGAGAGAAATGCACAACAACTTTTAAAAGGTCACACATCGTTTATGGTTTCATTCCACTGACCAGAACTAGCCACATAATAATACGGATAAACTTTCAGGTGAACAGGAAAGAGAAGGGATTTGGAAATGCTGTGAACACTAGTAACATCTATCAAACTCACACCTGCAGGTAAGCGATACTCCTTCTAATGACCATGAACCCCCAGTCAAGAGAGCTGCCACAGTTGTTTCTCCTTCCCCTCTAAGGAAAAGAAGATCTATTTACACATTCTCAACATACACAGCCAACAACAGACAGAGAGCCACTAGTTATTTCTGAGTATATCATTTCAACACTCTTATGCTCACTGAAGCCCGACTGACAATAGTCAAGCTTTGGAAACAACCCAATGGCAGATGAGTGAATTAAGAAGAACAAACACACACACACCGGAATAATATTTAACTATTAAAAAGATGCATTCTCACCATCCACAACAACATGGATGGCACTGGAGAGGGTTATACTAAGTCAGGAGAAAGATAAACAACAGGCGATCTGTGAAATATAAAGAAACAGGTGTGGGGAGTAGGGAAGGTGGGGAACAAAGGGTGGAAGGGACACGATGGACTACAGTGGAGGATAACGGGTGTTTTGGTGGTGGCCGTGAAGTAACAGCAGCTATCTGAAGAGGTGAGAACTTGTGTCCCTCAGTCACACCGTGTTGTGAACCAAGAATTTCTCAATTAAAAAATACTTTTAAAAAGTACGTAACAAAGGGGCCTCCCTGGTGGCACAGTGGGTTGAGCCGAGTTCAATCCCTGGTCAGGGAGGGGACCCACATGACTTGGCAGACCTCCTGCCTTGCCCGCTGCTCCCATGGGCAGTGTATTTCGGTCCATCTGCCTGTTCTGCTTCCCACTCTGTCTCTGGTGAATCATCTCACCTCTCCCCGCTGCACCTCTGGCCTATGCCCCAGCTCTTCTATGCATAAATAAATAAATCTTTAAAATAATTTTTAAAGGTACATAACAAAGCAGTTAAAGCCTTAAAACTGCATACACACATAAATCCTAAAAAAAAAAAAAAAAAACTCCAACATTTTTGTACTAAGCTTCCCGCAATATAGGGATTATGCTCTCATCCACCCAGCCACTGAAGGTGTTCATGTGTGCCTAGACAGACAACCCCGCCCTCTTCTGCCGCAAGATGTTCAGAGCCAACAGGGAAAAAGCACCAGCCTGGCACGGCCCCCAACCCCCTTGATGGCCTAAGCCGGAGCACACACATGCACCCACTGATGCCCTCCCCCACGGCCGCAGTCCCACTTGGCTAAGGGTCCCAAAGATAAATAATTCAAGCAAAGGCATGCTGCCGTGCTGGGGATTTAGTACACGCATCGCTCATGCTTCTCTTGCCGCCACAAGAAAAATTACAAATTGATCCACAGGACCCAACTGCGTGCTCATACTTCTCCTAGGCTGCCACTGCTGCTTCTCTCTCTAAGTAATGGCTAAGCTGGTGACAGCAGGATTTAGGTCTGGGGCTAGGGGTGGAAGTGATAAGCTGAGAGCATGCAAAGAGTGTGCTGCGGAGGAGGAGAGGCTGAGCCCTGGATCTTGACCACAGTGGGAAATGCCAGGTGTCTCAGCCAACAGTTCCCATGGGAAAAGAAGGCAAACACCTCGGGTTCAGAGCCAGGGGCTTCTGTGCCCTTTCGAGTCAGGACTGAAAATACCAACAGCAGCTACCAGTTTTGAGCCTTTATTATAGTTCAGCGCTGTTATGAGTGGTTTATACGCAACAATTCCTTTG
Source organism: Galemys pyrenaicus (assembly GCA_019455555.1). Taxonomy (NCBI): domain Eukaryota; kingdom Metazoa; phylum Chordata; class Mammalia; order Eulipotyphla; family Talpidae; genus Galemys; species Galemys pyrenaicus. The sequence goes on from JAGFMF010011443.1 coordinate 1,359,687, forward strand.
AAATTATGAGAATCAGACTTGGTTTGGAGTGACAGTAAACCCATAGGGTAAGCGTCCGGGGTAAGCAGCGTAGGGCTCGTGCACACGTCAGTCTGGAATCCAGGTTCCCGCCACGTTGTTGCTCTGCCTGCACGGCCTCTACGTGGGCTGCCCCTCTACGCTCCAAGATGAGGGTTCCAGTTCCAGTGGCTTTGCTTGAATTCATTAGCAGGAAGGGAAGGTACCAGCAGCTCCCTCTCTTGAAGGGCATTCCTAGAATTGCATATATTGCTTCTAGTTGTGCCCCCACTGGCCTGAATTTAGTTACACAAAGGAGGCTGGAAAATGTAGTTCTGATTCCAGATAATCCCATGCACAACCAACATTTGGGAGATCTATTGTATAGAAGACGGGAAAATTGACTGAGGGACAAAGAACAGAGTTGGTCAGCTTGACCATTCATCTCGCAACACCTCTGTGAGGTAGGACTGTCACTAAATGCCTTTTAAGGATAAGGTAGCTGCCATCAAAATTTTGCATGAGATTTCCCCAACCAGAGTGATTCTCATCTTCCTAGCGACTTACTAAACATTCATGACATCCCATTGCTTATTAATATTAAGAATTTTATCTCTCAGGCTACATGAGAGATGAGTGTAGCCTTAAAGGCAAGACTGTATGTACATTTAATTCTTCTCTCTCCCAGTGGCTAATATTGTGTCTGGTGTAGAGGAGATGGTCAGCAAGTAAACATTTGTCACATTAGATAAAGTAGAATCCTTCCCTTTGCTCTGTCATAATCACCTTTAGAAAAAAACTATTAATCAGGGGCCTCCCTGGTGGCTCAGGGGTTAAGGCACAGCACTATGAAGCATCTGCAACCACTGCAGCACGAGTTCGATCCCCAGCCAGGGACTGACCCAGATGGCACAGCAGACCTCTCCTGCCTCGCCCGCTGCTCCCCTCAGCAGTGTATCTCAGTAAATCTGCCTGTTCTGCTCCCCACTCTGTCTTTGGCGACTCCTCTCACCCCCCTGCACCTCTGGCTTGTACCCCAGTTCTTGTATGCACAATAAATAAATCTTTCTAAAAAACCTATTAATCATGCATGCATGTTACACACACTTAGCACTCCTAAGTAGTTCTCTGTGGAGATAAACAAGTACGTCCTCCATTGCCCGGAAACCAGTAGTCAAAATTGGGGAGAATCTGAATTGGGAAGAATGACATTCATCTCTTTCCCCATCTTCTTTTCTGAAGAAGGGAGACCCCCATCATCCTGTTTGGGGGTCCCCTGTGGGTTTCACCAGACACAGGCAGAGAAAGAGAGCTGCACCCAAGAACAGGAAACCGCAGCTCAGCATCCTTGGCAGACCCACCTCCCGTCCCCGGGGAATGACGAGGCTGAGCAGTTCAGGCAGAGTTCATCTCAAGTGACTCCCTCATCACCCCACGCTCAGCCCATTCTTTGCGGCATTTGCAATTTCTCTGCTCCGGGGGTCAAGTCTCCAGTGTGCCCTCCCTGAGTAATTGTGAAATTATTATGGTTGGTGATTTTAATTTAAATTGGATGGAGAAATGTCATACTGCGGTCGACTCATTTGCTATGGATTTTCACTTAACCAAATTGATTAGTCAACCAACTAGACTTAACTTGAGAGTTGTAATCATTCATTATTAGATCTCATTTTTCCCAACGCACCCAGATGATGTCAAGAAATTAAAACTGCAGCAAAAACTTCAGCAGTGGCTTCTAGTCAAAGCACTGGGGTCTGCAGGAAAGGCCCAGAAACGGAATGGGCTTTGGAAATCTGTGGGGAGCCACCAGGGCCAACCTCCCAAGGGGAGCCCTAGAAGAATGTCCAAAAGAAAGGAGTTGGGGGTTCATGGGAGGAAAGAAACCAGGCTGTCAGAAACTGGACTTGCCTTCAAGAAGAAGTCAAACTTCTACTCATCCTCCCCAAGAGCCACCTCGAATGCTGCCTCTTCTCTGAAGTCCTCCCTAACTTCCACGCAGAGTACCTTCCCATTTCCCCACTCTGTAGCACGTTGTTATTGTGGGAATGAGTCCACTCTCAGGTAACTCGTCTAGATAGCTTTTCTTCTCTAAACCATAAACAGCTGGGGATCAGGGTCAGGTTTTATTCCATATTGTCTGCCGATTGCTCTCCCTGTGCTTATCACTGACAGTTTCTCTATGGACTGAGTGAGAAAACTGCCTAAAAGGCAATGCACGTGCTTAGGCACTGGGATAGCTGCTACGGGCAGAGGAAATTCGTCACTGCGGAATTCTTGTGGTTGTATAAGGGGAGGCGAGATGGCAGGCCACAGGGCTGAGTCAAACCTAGAGGCAAGCGCGGCGTTATGTCAAGAGTGACTCACCTGTGTACTCTGACTGCCAGGAAGCTAGTGTGATCGTGGATGGCTTCGATGACACTGACAGACAGACCCAGAAAAAAGGGCCAGTTACTCTGCTTCGGCCCTGGCTGAACTAGCCCGGGAACATCAGCCAACAGGGGCTGCAGACTGAAATCCTGAAAAAGAGGTGCCGTGTGCTCAGAGCTGGCTGCACGGGTCTGTACCCCGGGACGTTGCCCAGAAGGGTTGTTTGTTTGGCTTAGTGTTGTCTGCTGTTACCGTCTTAATATCCTATGTAATTTTTGAGCAAAGAATGTCCCATTTCATTTTGCACTGGATCCCCATTTCCAGTGGGATTTTCGATCATGTTCTCGCCTGTGCTTCTCAGAATTCACTTCCCAAACTATGCTGCCCTTCTTCCCACACAGACCCCATCCCAAACCTGCCCCCAACTGAGCATGGTTTCTGGCCTATGGCTTTGATGGAGGTAGAGTATTTTGATATCTTAGGGGCAGTTCCTGCTGTCATCACATCTGAAGCCTCAAAGAGCAAAGCTAAAAATTGACTTTTGTCCATTACTGTATATTTTGAAGTTTACATAAAGTTTATTACTCTGACTTCCCAAAATGGATATAGCAGGTCCTGTATGTGGTGAAGGGCCCTGAAACCAGACCTGTGAGAAATGGTGGGAAAATCCAGGTGGTTTTTCTGGAAAAGTGACACCCTATCTTCAAAGCCTAAACACATCTAGGGGAAGGACGAGGCTGTGTGTTTGCTAGCCCAGAAGACAGAACCAGGACCCCCTGGGTTAGTGCTGGCAGACAAGGGCTGAGGACACTTCCCATTGGCTGGACCTGTTTGAAAAGGGAATCTGGGAGGTGATACCCTGTCCTGGGGCAGGCAGGGCCTGAAGCCAGAGGGGTTGGGCTGAAGGGTTTATAAAACCCCTCCCCCTGCACTGCCCCTGAGCTTCCAAGGCTAGAGGAGCCCCTTTCTAAAGCAAATTAGGGGTAGGCAGAGGGGAGTGGAGTAAGGGGGAAAGAATCGGCAATCCTGGGGCCTTCCTGGTGGCTCATTGAATTGAGCACCACACTGTGTAGCTTCCATGGACACTGCAGTGCAAGTTCAATCCCCCACCAGGGAGGGGACCCACATGGCGCAGCAGACCTCTCCTGCCTCCCCCACTGCTCCGCTCAGCAGTGTGTTTCAGTCAGTCTGCCTGTTCTGCTCCCCACTCTGTCTCTGATGAATCCTCTCACCCTCTGCGCCTCTGGCCTGTATCCCAGTTCTGGTATGCATAAATAATTTTTTTTTAAAAAAATCTGCAGTCTGGGCTAAGTGGATGTGAACTCACAACCCTTATAACAGCACAAGTCAGAGGTGGAAGAAGCACTTCACCACGGCCCCCTCAAGGTCTTCTATTGCCCATGGAGGAGGCCTAATATTCACAAGGATTGTTACCTGGGCAACCTGGTCAGCACTTCTACCCCACTCCCTGGCAACAGGTTTTAATCACCCACTTAGGCAGGACGTGCAGGGGGTGCTGAGGACGAGCTGGAGTGGCTACAGAGGAGTTAACTCCGCGATCAACTCTCAAAGTTATCCTAAATGGCACTGATCCAGAAAGATCCAGGGAGTCTCAGCACATGAAAAATAAGTTCTGAGCCAATCACTTCCTTCCTGGCTCCTGGAATCATCTTTCCAGCCATGCTGTCTGCACACCCCATGGGAGCTATTCATTAATGAGGGTGAGAAATGCCTAAATTATGCCTCTGGTTCATGTCCAACTCATTCAGAAGGTAAGAAAGCGAGATAACTCACTCCCGCATCATTTCAGTGATTACCATCCAGTCATTTCCCCTTCAGCACAGAGAGGCCATTGGCCAAGAGACCCAAACTGCACATACACACCCTCACTTCTGCACCCCACACCTGGCCTCTGGGCCCCCCCTTTTCATTGCTATTTTTCGTTATCAATGGAGGCTCTGTTTCCACTTTCCTTGCCTCCAATTGGGCCACCTGACCTCACCTGTCTCTGGTTACGAGATGAACATAGAACCCTTTCAGTGACCCTTCTCTGGAGCGGGGCAGGAAGAAGGGGCTGGGGGGCTTGGAGGCTGGAGGGGGGCTGCCGGTGCTACGGTCCCTCCTCCTCACATCCCCCTGCTGCACCTTCACCTTCAAATGGGCTCTGAAAACAGCCTCACTTTTAGGGAGAGCAGAAGGCACAGAGGAAGGGGCAGTGAACAAAGACTTTATTCAAACTCTTGCTTGGTAACAGCCCCCAAAAGCTTTTAACAGAGACCATCACTTCCCTCCAAGAATCAATGCATTTTAATTCATACGAAGATATTTGTCTGCTTCTCCGTTCCTTCGAGGCGTAGAGACACTTTTAACAAAACAAGTCAGCCTCGCGTGGAGACAAACGCACCAGCTTCTCCCTGAAATTACTGGAAGTTCATTTTCAAAAGCCGTCCTGTTTTCTGGGAATCAATGCATATCAACTAAAATCAATAGCTTCTCCGTGCGGATGGGCTGAGACACCAAACTGATCTAGCGTTCCAGTGCATTTGTATCCAAATCTAGACGTTCTCAACAAGTCAATGAATTCAAGCGTCTGCCAGTGTCTTTTCACTTAAAACTAATCTGTTTGCTGATCGGACTGCACATTTGCAGTGTGTAGTAATACACTCTGCGTGTTTACCAGATCCAATGTACATTAACTCAAATAAAAATATTTCCACTTAACTTAAAATTGAGTTTGTCCTAACTTCAGCCGTGCTCGTGGGGATTACCGGGGGCCCATCAGCACACCAGGCCCGCTCTCCCATAGAACCTGGCCTGGCGGTCTCCATCTGCACCCACGGGTGTGGTCTCACTGGGACTGATTAATATGTGCTGGAGCGAAGTGCTCCCTGCTTGTGGACCATAAACAGGAGACACCAAGGGTTAGTTTGGTCTGCTCCTCTGCCTCCCTGCTCCATGTCCCATCCTACAGAAGGGTTCTAGTAATGCCCTAGGAGACTCCCTCACGGTCACTCCTTTCTCTTCCCCTGGGTCACAGATGGCACCTGCTGTCGGTCAGGCTCAAGACTCAAAGAGTGGACAACACTGCCTGCTCGGCAGCAGCAAACGGTTAGTGCACAGGGCCCCGAATCTGAGCTCAGACGGCCAGGCAGCAAGCCTCCATGAGCACCTCACTGTCCGGATTCTGCGTTCAAGCACACAGAGGCAGCAATGGGCCGAGCGACCAGACCAAGCCTGCTGCCTGCAAGCCCTGCGAGAACATCAGGTGAATGGGTGCAAGAAGCCAACTGCTCGTCATGTCTGTGCAAGCCGCTGCAAGGGAGAAGCACGGGTGCTGGGAGCAAAGAGCAATGACTAAAGTGATGGGGGCGGCGGGCGGCAGGCAGGGGCTGTGCCTACAGTTCACGCCTCCACACCAGCCCTTTCACCTTCAATCACAGTCATCTCTTTCACCCTCACAAGTAGGGAAGGAGCTGGGAGGACCCCGTATTGCTGGCGAAGAATACAGGTTCACGGGTCGCCCCCCAGACAAGACTGGTATCCCAGGGAGCAGATTAGCAAGTGGTAGAGTCATGATTCCAACCCAGAACTGGGCCCGTGCCTTTCCCACCGTCCTGTGCAAAACGAATCAGCAGCACCGGCCATCAGGTGCTCCCCTGAGCAGCCAGCAAGCTGCACCTGGGAGCACTGGGTATAGAAGTGGCTTTAGAAGCAGGCGAGAGGCAGCTCTGGAACCACATAAAGAAATACTAAGAAGGGAAAGGCCCCAGCCAAGAGGCACAGCCGGAGCAAATGCAGGGGTGGGGCTAAGTACCATTTGGGGTGAGGATGGGGGGCAACGTGGGGACCAGGCGAGCTCAAGTAGTGGCTCTGTACAGAGGAGACCTGGGAGAAAGCCCTGGACAGGGAGCCTGAAACCAGCTTCTGGAAGACCTCGGAGCCACACTCAGGTGTGCCCCAGAAGCCCTGGAACCTGACTGGACCCCGCTTCCAAAGTTGCTGCTGCTCTTGAAGAAGCAGCGGAGCGAGAGCACGTTGCAGCGTGCAGGCCGGCCCAGCCAGACCCCAACTGTCCCGGAGGGCCCCTCTTGCCCACCGAGCCCTGGTTCTAGCCGCTCCAAACACTGCTGAGGGAGGCTGGTCCCCAGCTCACAGAAGCCTCAAGGCATCACCATGGAGACGCTGCAGGCCGCCAGTCACACAAAAGGAGCTGTGAGCTCCCCAGCTCACCTGGGACTTGGAGCTAACCAGGAGGTGGAAAAAGTGTTTCATTTTCTCTCTTCTTCTTGCTCTCTCTCAAAAAGAGACAATTTACACAGGTAAACAAACCCCACCCTGGCCCCTGCAAGGAAGCTGATAAGCCTCCCCACCCCCTGGCTGGTCTCCTTTTGAGAGGAGGAGGGAGCCTCTGTGTCTAGGGTCTACAATGGCAGTCCCCAGGAGTGACAAGAGGACACGCACCAGAGGGTGCCTGGGTGCTGGCCCCTCTCTCCCTTGGGGGCGGGGCAAGCTCAGGCCACAGATGTGAACTGAACCCAAGTTGGCATGTTTGGATCCACTTGCCTTGGAGTTCTGTGACACAGACAACCTTTATAACTGACTACAGGGCCTGGATCCTTTCTCCTGAGTGAATGTCACACAAACTGGGCACCCAGGGTGCGCCCCATTCCTTCCTCACTCAAGAGTCACTGCGTGGATTAAGCATCGCAATGGAGCAGGCCCCAGTGGGCCGCCCAGGGAATCCTGATTGTGTCTAAAAGGGCAGGAATGACTTCTCCAGAGCAGAGGTGGGGGGCGAGGGGAGCAGGGTGGAGGTGCTGGGATACCCCAAAACAGGCTGGGCTGGGGCAGGATGTGGAAAGGATGACTGTTGCTTCTGAGTTGGGAACGGAGGGACAGGCGCTCCAGCGGGCAAGCAATCTTCACGCTTGCATTGTCTGCTCTCCTCTGCAGAGGGGTGAGAAGAGGAGAGGGTGGGGGATGGCGCCAAGAGAGGGAGCAGGCGGGAGAGGTGAGAAATCCAGCATCTTCAGGCCTGCCCACACTGCTGGCGTCTCCGCTGTGTGCAGTCCCTCATCTCACAGTCATTAGAGAGCCCATAGGAAGGGTGGAAGCCGGACACCCGAAGGGTGGGAAAATGAAGAGAAGGGATGTGCACAGACACCCGTGCGCCTGACTGTCTTGGGAGAGACGGGCCCTGGGCCGGAGATGCCATGGGGCCCTGAATCCCAGGCTCCTTTGTGTGGCCAAGGAACCAGTGTCACTGTCTTTCCAGAAGACTGAACTGGAAGTCTCGGCCATCTTTTGGAGCAAAGGGACTCAACTTCCCCTCTGGCCTGGCCTGGCTCCTTTTAGCTCCAGAGCAAAGAACAGCAGACTGGGAGGCTGGAGTGGGCCCAAGGGAGAGCCATGCAGAGCAGACTTGGCTTCCAGGGAGGACCGGACTGCCACAGTTGTCTCCGGGGGCTGGAACGCTCCTGTCTCACTCATGGCAGGAGGCAAGGTTTTCTGGGTCCTCTACATTTGTATACACACCCATCCAACTATCATCTTTCTGAGCTCTGGACACAACGCTCCTTGCCTATTCTGATCTAACCACGGCCTCCTTCTTGCTCCCCAAACACATCAGATGCCTTCGGGCCTCAGGGCCTTTGCACTTGCTATTCCTCTGTGCAGAACACTTTCCTGAGATGTTTTCATACCTCACTCCCTCGGCCTGCATTTCGTCACTATTTCTCAGGAGCCCCCTTGGTTACGCTGTCTGAAACTGCGGCCTCCCCACATTCCCTACCTCTCTCCCCGTCACCCTCTGTCTCGAATCACCGCTCTGTTGAGGTGCCCGTGTGGTTTAGTCTGCACCCCCAACGGCATGCACGGTATGGGATTTTGATTGTTTCATTCCCGGCAGATGGTCCTCAATAAACAAAGAGCCACTCCCAAACCTGCTCCCCCCATCTCCCCTGAGCGTCAATAGCAAGATCCCCTCTAAATACCTCTGAAGACACCTCCCTGGAAAACCACCTGTCCTTTGGGCCCAGACTCAGAGTGACGGGAGAAAGATGGCAGAGGGTGACAGAGGGGGTCTTCTCCCACCATGGCCAGAGAGGGTAGGTTGTGGGTGAGGGGAGATGCTTCTAGACGGGAAGAGCACTGAACTCCCTGACAGTCTGCAGCATCAGCACCGCAAAGAGCACGTGGGCGGGTCACTAATCTCTCCACACACAGCCTTGGAGAGTGAGGAAAAGAGCCCCAGAATCAACCAACTGGGTTCCAGCCCCTAAGAGACCCTCCAGCCCTGTAGTCTTCAGCACCAACAGTCACCTTGTTCAGCTCCTGAGGACTCCTTAGTTGTCCCCTGGAGCCAGACGCACCTGTTCATCCTTCCGGCTCTTCAAGAGCTGGGTGAGGCTCTCGGTGGTATCGGGGTGATCACCCTTATAAATGTCCTCCTATGAAAAAGCATCTATTAATTGCTATCCAGTTCTGGTTCATCTTACCTACAGGTGGTGAGGGTGGGGTTGGGGGTCTAGAGAAGCCAGAGTAAAAGGAAGAGGGCTGACCCCCAAGATAGCAGGCCATTAGGTCAAGCACTAAACCATTCCAGCTGGAGCTGATTCCCTACAAAGGCCTTTTGCAAGTCTGGACTCATGAGTGCCACCAACTCAAGGCCAATGCTCCCAGGATGCCCTCCCAGTCCATTCACCCTTGCTGGGTGGGCAGGGCCCAGGCTAGGGCACGCATCTTTCAAGCAGACTATCCAGGTACCCACAACGTGGTAAAGGTGGCTTGGGACTGGAAGGCACTGGACTGAGGCAGCCTGGCTGCATTTGGTGCTCTTGGCCCAGCTGGGCCAGCTGGGCATTATTTATAATTGAGCTTACTGCGTGCAGCTCTGGCTGTCACCATCGGTTACAGCCATTTGATGTTGTTGAGCCTCTGGAAAAAGGTGGGAGGGAAGAGGCAAAGGCAGAAGAAACAAAAGGAGTTTCGTAGCAGGACTTCAAAAAAAGCCAACTGTTTGAAAAGATCTTTGCTAAGGTTCTGACCTACTTTGCATGCGGATAAGCCATCTCCTTCGCTTTAGAAGGAAAAACACCCGCACAAAGTGGCCGCGGCTCTATTCAGGGGTGCTGGGGCTGCGCTGCAGAAAGGGGCTTTAGTGCTGTAATCAGAGGCCATTTAGGAGGCGTGATTTGGATAATTACGTAAGATTTGAGCCTCTCTTCTTCCCAGGCCGTGCATAGCCCCGGAAGAAGGAGGCAAAAGAGGCAGTCAGAGCAAAAGGGGGTACCCGGCATGCAGCGCAGCTCCCTAGAAGGACGCCCACCCTAGACCACGTACTGACCGCCTACCTGTGTGACCTCGGGCTCCCGGCCCTGACTCTCAGAGACCAAGCACGTTTAAGCCTCCGATGATGAATCAGGTTACAGTCAGTGACCCTTCTAGTCCGGCATTGGGAGGTAGGAGCTCAGTAACGAGACTCTATCCGACCTGGTTCTAGAATGATCCGGAAGGCGTCAGTCCATCCTGCTCACAGATTCCCTGGGTCAACCAGGTCTTCCTCAGGGCCCAATGATTAGAACACGAGCAGAGTCTGGGCCCAGGGAGGGCTGAAATCAAAGAAAAGGGGGCTCCAAAGAGGCACAATGAGAAGGGCAAAGGTGTGTGGGTGAAGGAACAAGGGGTGTTCTCAAAGAGCTGATGGCCAACATGGCAGTGCCCCAGCACATGGTCCCATAGCTTCACACCCCCACCGGGCTACGGGCACAGCGCTCTGAACGTGGGACCTACCAGAGAGAATACCGTGCGGAGACTGTACTAGGACAGTTAGAGTGTTCGAGAGAAATGAGATGAGCCGGGACAGAGATTAGAAGGGATCTGAAAAGGAAAAACCCCTGAGAAGTTGGGTTAAGTGTTCACTGTCATTAAGTAACTCATGATATTAAGAAGGTTTATTAGATAAGCCTCACAATGATCCCGTGAGGCTGGTCCTGTTAGGGGCTATTATCATTCCTCACTTTACAGATGAGGCAACTGAAGTTTAGAGAGTTAACTGCTGAGAATCACACAGCAAGTCCACGGGGTCTGTGTCTGAAGAAAAAGTTTGGGGTCTCAGTTATTTTCTGTTGCCTCCGAAGCCCTTCTAGTCACTGTGGGTTCCAAACTCTGCTCCAGGCCCTGGAGACACCACAATAAACACGAACAAATCAGTAAGTCTCCTCGTGCACCTCCTGGGTCAAGGTCAATGTGAGTACTCAACACCGAAGCCCACCCCCCCGCCATCGTGGGGGATGCAAGCACTAGGGAGGATGCAAACAAACCCTTGTTATCTTAAATCCAAGCATCTAAGGGTAGGTCAATCTCTTGAAAATATAATCATTTCACAAATGCTAAACAAAGATGAAATTGTGGATTCTTCGTTGGCTTTGGGTCGCAAGCCCTCCAAGAGCAGGTGTGGAAAGCTCCAGCAAAGTTGCCAACACTGACTCCAGGTCCCTTGAGGAGAGCACACACACAGTGGGCGTGACTCCCTTTACCTCTCGCCATGTTGCTTTTCCCTTCTGAGTCGTCCACTCCAAGGGCAGAATGGAAGGCCGATCTCCACCCCCTCTTTCAGGCCACACTAAACTCCCAAAGAATGCTCCGACCTCAAAGCCCAGGACACAGCTAGAAAATGTGCATGCTTTTTGATTGCTGAATAGTATTCCATCGTGTATGCATAGGAACATGGATGGAACTGGAAGGGATGATGCTCAGCAAAGTAAGTCAGAAGGCAAAAGAAAAAATACCAGGTGGTTCCTCCCCTAGGAAGAATATAAGGGAACCAAATAAGGGTCAAGGAAAGGAATAAGAACAATAATAACAACAATAAAAGACACAAAAACCACAAATTGGGGACACTTGGTATGGAGGGGGGAGGGGGAGAGTTGAGGGCAGATGGGAGCACAGGGGACTGAGGTGATGATGTACTGGTGATATGGTGATGGAGAATACATGGGGATTAAAATTGATGTCAAATATAAATAAATAGATAAATAAAACAAAAAAAAAAAGAAAATGTTCATGCTTTCTGATTCAGGTAATGCAAGGAATTATCATATAAAATCGTCACACCTTCTACACAAATATATATGCATAAGGACTTTCGATTCAGCATTGTTTAGAATAGTAAAAAAAAAAAGTAAGGGAAGGAAGTTCATAAATATCTGTGAATGAGGTATCATGAAATCACACCATGCTCTACCACACTGTAGAATACCATACACCGTGAAGAAGAATACAGGGGAACAACAGACACTGCTATGAAAGAGCCCCAAGACACATCCCCCGAAAAAGCAGTACATGTAGCATGTTCCTATATTAAAAACAACAGCAATCTCTGGTACGTGTGTGACGGGGTCTATAATTTCAAAGATGATGTACACAAAACTTCGGCACCATGCCTGGCATGTAGTAGAAGTTCTATATCCGGGCAGCTATTATTTCCAAACATATTTTGAAAGCTGGGAGCAAGGACACCAGGTGACCACTCCATACACCTGTCCCTACAGGAGGACGACGGGGCAGCTCTACGGTGAGTGGAGGGGATTCAAGCCACTCTGTCCATTGTTTCAATAGCTTAAAGCGGGCCTGCACCAATGACGCAGCTTCTAGCACACGAAAGGCAGGAGAAGGATGCTTCATTTTTCCAACCCAATCAGAAAAGGAGCCCTCCAAGAACCTGTGCCCTGGGTCTCTGCAGGCTCTTTCTGGAATGTGCGGAGTGGCCCGTGCAGTCGGCCCAGCCTTTGCTTCTATCCTCCTAGCCAAGCACTGGACGCTCCCGCCACGGGCCCTGGCCTCCGGCGTGCTCACTGTCACCTAGAGCAGCTCGCAGGAGCCACGCGCTCTTCTCTCTGCAGGCCGCCCGAGGCCACTTGCCAAGACTGGCTAAGGGGCTTTTACTTTGTCTCCCTGGCGTCTGCCGCTGTCCTGACCTTTTCTCTTCCTTCCTTGCTCTCGCCTTCCATGCCGGCTCCCCATCTCTCCCTGACTCGTCCTCACAAGCGGCGCTCTGCAGAGGGGTAAACATGGGGCTCTAGATGCTGCCCCGTGCCTGCCCACAGCGGTGGAGAGGCCGGGCCTTCCAGGGCAAGGAGACCACCTGGCAACCGCTGAATGGCCCCAGCCCCAGTCGCTCAGCCCTCTGAGCTCTCCATTCACCGGGCTGAGAGTTGGGGAAATCAAAGGATGGGGGAGCAGAGCAGTTCCAAAGCACCCGCTTAACCAGGTTCCTTCTCACCAAAGAGAGGGGGTACCTGCTGGGGATGCTCCCCAATGCCACAGAAGGATCTGACCTCCTGCCTCAGCCCCACCCACACTCACCTGAGGCCACGGCATTCAGCCTTCGAGGTGGCAGTCCCCAAAGCAATAAAAATGAGAGAGAAGATAAACAGGTGGGACTATATCAGATAAAAAGCTTCTGTACAGCAAAGGAAACATTAAACAGAACAAAAAGAAACCCCACTGAATGGGAAAAAATCTTTGCGCTCCACACAACAGACAAGG
>JAGFMF010011443.1:1373287-1415750 GCA_019455555.1 Galemys pyrenaicus
TGGTAAGACCTGGAAACAACCCAAATACCCAAAAGTAGAGGACTGGATCAAGAAGATGTGGTACATATACACAATGGAATATTATTCAGCAATCAAAAAGGATAAACTAGGACCATTTATAGAAACATAGAACCAGAAGGAATTCTACTCAGTGAAACAAGTCAGAAGGCAAGAGAAAAATATCGGATGGCTTCACTACTAGGAGGAATATGAAAGAACAACAATAAAGAATAAACTCAAGGAATTGGGCAATTATAACCAAAAGCAAACAAAAAACTCAACAAGACCAAAAAGCCAAGATAAACCAAAGGGACCATAATGGGGGGGGGGGAGGAGGGGAGGGCAAAGACGGGGATGAGGGCAGAAAGTGCACAAGGGACTGAGGTGATGGTGCACAGGTGGAATGGTGGTGGGTGCTCCCGGGGGAATACAAATGATGTCAAATATAATTAATTTTATGTGATGCATTTATATGCCTTGTAAAAAAAAATGGGTAAAGCAGGGTTCCCAGTTACCGCTAAGATATGCCAGAGTGCAGCACGGGAGGGTGCTCCTGGGGGCTCCCAGGCAGACTGCAGCTCAGTCCCCAACCCCTGGTGAGCGTGGCCTTGCTGGGGAGAGGCACAGCTCAGGCTCAGGCCTCCTCAGGGGCCCGCGCCTTCCAGCAGGGAGGCAGAGCCCAGGCCTTTACTCGTCATGACTGAAAACAAAGATGCTAAATGCTTGAAAACACGGGAAGCTTTCTCCGCTGGTCTGAGAACGCATCGCGTTGGGCACAGCCGTCCCCCATTCAGCAGATGAGAAGCAGAGGCCGCAGGCACGCCAGGGGCCAGGCACACGGGGAACCAGGCTCCCGGCACTCCGAGCTCCCAGCTTCCTCCCACCGTCAGGGCCTGGCCTCGGGTGAGCTTTCCTACTGCACGCAGACCACCCCCCAGGCGTCCCCACCCCAGCCTGAGAATCACTCAACACCTACCCAAGGTCAACTCCAAAGCAGACCTTCTAGGAGGAATGAACACTTCAATGGCTTAGAATCACAGAGCAACAGAAAGTCCCTGCTCTTCTTACTGCACACATGAGGGCTGGGGCTCCAGGACGCAAGGCCACGCAGCAAGAGAGCAGCTTGCAGCTATGTCCACCCAGGATGGGAGGTCAAGCTCCCATCAGGAGGAGCCAAGCCTTGCTCCTCTCTCCGGGCAGAGCCTGGACAGGGCTGGGTGGACGGTGGTCAGATCAGAGCACATGGAGGAACCTCAAGGCAGAGGCAACTGCGCTCCCCTCTCCCTACACACTCGGCAGGCTGGAGGCTGTTCAGCCAGCCCGTCAGCGCCGCCCGGACGCCACGGTGAACCCGGGCCCGAGGGAGAGACTGCTCAGACACTCGGGTTCTGGGGACCAGAGGAGCAGCAGGCACTGGCTTCCGCCCCACAACTGGGGGCCCACAAGCAAGCAAGCCTGGATTTGGGGAGCCCATTGCAATCTCTACTTCATTTCTCCCCACCCCATGTTAGCCTGCACTCAAAACTCTGAGCCTTCAGGGGCCCGGGGATGGAGGTCCAGAGCCCAGTCCCCCGCTGCCCCAGAACTCGGGCATGTCCCCTGCACACTCTGGGTGTTCGGCCGTTCATGCAGGGAAGAGGCTGGACGTGCGGCAGCAGGTCCCCCCAGCCCTGGCGCACCAGTGCCGCTGTTAGGAGGAGAGAGCCAAGCTCTGAGATGTCAGGATGAGCCCGGGTTGAGTAACAGTCAGAACACAAGACTCCTTAAATGCCAACTGTGCTCCAGGAGCCCAGCTAGAGGCTTCGCACATGTTTCTCTTTTGATCCTCACAACGATCTTTGAGAGACGATAATTACCTGCATTTTGTAAATGATGCAACTGAGGCGCAGAGACATTAAGTAGTTGTCCGAGGTCGCACAACTCGGGATAGCGGGGACAGATCTGTCCGCTTCTCTCCCCCACCTCCCCACCCCACCTGCCACCCCACCTACACGCTCAAACTCACAAATACACACACTGACACAGACACCCTCACAAATACACGTCGCACACACACAGATAGTCTGGCGCAGAACACCCCAGCTGGTGGCTGCAGAGCTCAGAAGAGGCAGCTCGGGATGAGCTCAAGATGCCTCCTCCTTCCTCTGATTCCCAGCAGAACCTGACTTCCAGCACCTTCTCAGTGTCTGAGTTTCTTGTCCACCCGTAAGCTTCAATGCTTGCTCCCGTCTGCTTCTCGTTCACTCCCTCCGTGCCTTCTACTCCATCCACCCCTCATCTCCTTGAGGAGCTGCTCATCACTCAGCCCCAGCTCCCCCAGCAAGGGTCATGTCCTTGGCTCTTCCTGCACCTGTGCCTTAGCGTCCTCCCCACGTGTTTCTCCCGGGCCTCCCAGGCCCTTGGCTGCCCACTGTCCAGCCTCCCTCTACATCCTCCTGAAAAGGCCCCACATCAGGCTCACACGGGGGGCCCAGCGAGGGGCGGGACGCAGGTGCCTCGAGGCCCACTCAACTACGCAGGTGACAACACCAGAAACAGCAGAGACCACAGCAGATGCCACCGCAGGGGCGCGCGGTGGGCAGGAGAGGCCAAGAGGTGCAGGCTGGCCGTCAGCAGGGAGGAAGCGTGTCTGTCCCAGGGTATACAGGAAAGAGGGGCAGGACCGCCCCCGAGAATAACGAGAAGGGGAATCAGAAAGGAGAAAGTCAGGACTCGCCAGTGAATTATAACACAAGAGCCCAGGAGAGGGAGCAGTGGCTGACGCCAAGGCTTAGGAAGACAGCCGGGTGGTGGGAAAGGTGGGGAGACCCCCAGTGACAGTGCACCCTTTGGGGAGGCACCGGGTGGGAGTGAAGCCCCTTTTGAGCTCTGGCTCTGAAACAAGAGGGCTCTTCAAGCAGAAGTGTCTGCTGCGTGAGGGCTGCAGGGGGGGACGTCACAGGCCTTCTCGGACCGACCACTGAGCCACATGTTGCAGGGCCAAACCCACTCTCCCAGCCGTATCTGTCCCCCAGACCCAGCCCTATGTCAGCAGGTCCCGAGTGAAACCTGTTGAACAAAGCAAATGATGTCGTCCCAAGACGCTGCAAAAAAGGTGCCCGCAGCCTAAGGAGTGAGGGAGCTGAGCGGGTGGGTGGGTGGGCGCTGCAGACATGGGGACAGGAAGGGGAGAGGAGCCTGGGAGCCTGGTGCCAGCTCAGAAAGCAGGGGGAGGGCTTCAGCCTGCGGAGGACACAGGAAATGGAACTGGGGGGTAGGAGGGGAGAGAGAGTGGGGGAGGGGAGAGAAGAGGTCACTAAGAAGGTCAAGGTTGGTTCTTTGCACAGTTAACTAGTCTATGGATACAGCAGGCTGAGCCAGGGCCCTAGGGAGGGATGGAGCGCAGTGGGGTCGGTTTCCAAGGCAAAGGAAGAGGCACAGCAGCCGCCTTCCCTTCCTGGAGGCAGGAATCACTCTCTGGAGATGACAAAAAGGCGAGAAGGCAGGGATGAAAGGTGGCAGGCTGGGGCCACAGGTCAAAGGTGCCTGGAGACCTAGGCACCAGCCTCTCCTGGCCGGGACCTAACCCCCTAAGGCCTTTGACTTTGCAGAGCCTGGTGGGAGAGCCTGTGCCTGCACTCACCTGTCTCTCTCACAGTTCAGGGAATGCTGTCAGCCTGCTACCCCCAACACACACACATACACGCACACGCACACACGCACACACGCACACATGCACACATGCACACATGTGGTCACACAGCTGAGCCAGCTCTGCCTCCGACCAAGGTCGCACAGCAAGTCTCCGAGACGGTGAGGAGGCCTGGAGCTGACATTCCCCCTGGGTGGAGACATATGGGGACTGGCCCCCAGGGGAGCCGCCTTTGCCAGGACCCCAGAGCCTCGGCCCCCTCTCCGGAAGGCACCTTCCCTTCCCCTGCCTTTCCCAAAATCAATCCCGACATCTTCTTAAATCGAAGTCAGCCACAATGAAAGGGTGGTGCGGAATTTTGTTTACCAACCCTGGCATCTAATTAAAATTAGCTGATGGTTCTTCTAGTTGGTGTTTTTGTTCCGACTATTTTTAAGCCCGCGCTGCTAGATCAGGGCAGCCAGTAGTAAGCTGTCAGATCAAATTTTCAAAAGCAAATTGCTTTTATAATTAATTTAATTATTATTACGGCTCCCAGTTTTGTGTTGCCTTAATGAACACAATCAGGTTGCACCCTCTTCTTCTCCCACCCACACACACTTAGCAGCCCCTCGCCTCCCCAGGCCCATCTCCGCCCCTCCACCCCAAGCTGGTCACGGAAAGGAAAGAAGAAAAGCAGGCAGGACGCCGGTCCCCTCCCCGGCCCCAGTGGCCACCCTCTCACTCCTACCCTCCCTCGGAGTGAGTAATTAAAGTTCTCCCTGTTGTGGAATAAATGGTACATGTTTTAATTACCCCTGCGTGTACCCGGGCATCCTCACACCCCCGCCCAAGCCTGCGAGTCGACGGGGAGGGCCTGAGCACAGCTTCTGTGGCAGTGACAGCGGTCTGTCACCCAGGGTCTGGAATTCACTGGGGAGCTGTCAGTTACTAAGGAAACTAGGAGGGAGCGAGGCGGTTAGAGCCAATTTTGGGTGACAAGTGTGAGGCACCAAGATTTTGGCCCCCTCTGAGCCTCTGAGCCACACAGAGGAGAATCTGGGGGGCGGGTAGGCAGGTCCCCCCCAGACACTGCCGGAGACCACGTCCTCCGCAGGTCCCGGGGGGTCCAGGGCAGACACTGGGGTGGGGGCCGGGGTGGCCAGCAGGCTGCGACCTGAGGCAGGTGCCATGTGTCGTCCGCACAGCCTTGCACACCCACGTTTGTGCGAGTCTGTACTTAAGCTGTCCGTTCTGCCGGTGTGCTCCCTTTCTTCCTTTTGTTCCCCGCCTGCCTTGTTTCCATCGCTTTCTATCGGCTCCTCTCTTTTTTTCCCTTTTTGTTTTGGTCTTCTGTTCCGCCCCGTCCCCTTCCCTCTTTGTCGCTCTGCCTCCCTCTCTCCTCCGCCCTGCTGCTGCCCCTGCGCCCCCAGTATCTCATTTTGGCCACAGTTCACTCCCCCCGGCCCATCCGCTGCCTTTTCCCACCGTGTCTGTCAGGTTCTGTCTCAGGCTCTGCCTGTGGGTCTGTGAGGGGCCGGCTCCCCTGAGCACGAGTCCCACCAAGACCCTCTCTCGAGCCCACCCCCGCGGGAGACAGCACGACCCCGAAAGAAGGCCCCAAGGGAGCACTGACAGGGGTCGAGCTGGATGTTGCTGGGACACGGAGCAGCGGCCACAGCCACACCAAGCCCTGTTTTCTTTCCCCGAAGCAGGAGTGGAGAGCAGGAGAGGCGGGTAAGGACTGGGACGGAGCAGAGACCAGCCCAAGGGGACAGAAAAGCCCAAGCAAGTGGGAGCCCAGCAAGGGAAGGCGGCCAGACAAAGGCCTGTTCCTGGGTGTTCCGAGTTCTGGGGCGGGCGCAAAGATGCCACAGGAGGCAGGCACGATCGCCAGCCCAGTGGGACTCGGGCCTGGCCGGGGCAGGCAGGGCACTCCGAACGCCACTCCGGAGCCCGGGCGACCCTGGCCTGGGGAAGACAGAGCGTGCCGGTGAGGCTGGGGCCCTGTCTCTTCCCCCAGCAAGCCCAAGACGTAGCCGGCCTCACTTTCCCCGCCGCGGGGCCCTCTCTTCCTCCTGGATCTCGTTCTCATCTTCTCTCCTTGCTGCTCCGCCACCCAGGACTTGGATCTGACCCTGTTGCCTCCCAGTGAAAAGAGGGACCTGAGACCCTGTGTGGCCTAAGCCCCTGGGATCCCTCAGGGACAGCTCAGTGCGCTGGGAGGACAGCCCTGTGGCCCGGGCGGGGGCGGGAGTCACCTTTCTCTCCTGAACCAAAGGTCTTGGAATGCCTCAGAAGGCATCAGTTCCATTTCTGTCTGTCCCCATCTGTCTGTCTGTCTGTCTGTCTGTCTCTCTCTCTCTCTCTCTCTCTCTCTCTCTCACACACACACACACACAGAGAGAGGGAGGGAGGGAGGGAGAGGGAGAGAGAGAGAAGCAACTCAGCCCTCCCTACTCCAGGGG
Source organism: Galemys pyrenaicus (assembly GCA_019455555.1). Classification (NCBI taxonomy): domain Eukaryota; kingdom Metazoa; phylum Chordata; class Mammalia; order Eulipotyphla; family Talpidae; genus Galemys; species Galemys pyrenaicus. The sequence goes on from JAGFMF010011443.1 coordinate 1,379,366, forward strand.
GCGCTCTCCAATCAGATACTAGACATCAGTCTGAAGGCACTTCCAGGAAACCAAGGTGCCCTTGGAACCAGAATCTCAGCAGAAGCCCAAAGCCAAGCTGCGAGGCCTCAGCCCTGCTTCTGCAGCCGCCCACACTGGTCTCAACAATCCCAGGGCCGCCGGCTGATCTGGCATCCTCCAACACCTCTAGCCATTGCCAGGCAAATGCTCCAGCCAAGGCATCTGTGTAGAGCAAGCCTGCCACCTGGTGGTAAGACCACCCAACTACAGGACCGGGCTCAGGAGGGGGTTTGGGCCAGCACTTGGGACCACCAGTCTGGGTGCCCACTGGCTCCACCACTGCCAACCCATGAAGGCTGCACTGCCAAGTTGAGGCAGTGTGGAGCTCTGTCCAGTGCCCTTCTAGGCCTTTCTGAAAGAGTTCATGGAGGTAGGAAAGCAGCAGGCAGGGGTAAGGCTGGGCTCCAGGGCTACAGCAGGAGACCCACAGATGAGGCCTGATGGAGGCGCATGGGAGAGAAGGAACTTCAGGCTTGGACAAGGCTCACTCATCTCCTCCCTGGAGGTCGACAAGGAGCAGAGACAGGAGGCAGGAGAAGGATCAACAGCCTGCTCCACCCCGGCCCCACGCCGCCCACCACCCCCGCGGGCTTCCTTCCAGGCCCTGCACCCCTGATTCAAGGAGACGGATGGACAGACACCCTACTCTCGAGGGTTCACGGGCTAGAGCCAGGACAGAACCAGACGGGAGCACTGACAAGAGCTCCCGGAAGTCAGATGCTGGTAGGGCCAAGAAGAGGGAGCCTGGACCTGCCTGGTGCCAGCCCGCATGGGGCCAGGTGGCTGCGGGACACGCTCATCGCCCACACACAGAGGAAATGCTCGTCTCACAAGTGACATTTTAGGGCCACTTTGGCATAAGTGTCAATGCATGTGTTCTCTTTATTAAGACATTTCATCAAGCTAGAAGTTCACTTATTTCTTCTGACTGAAAGGTGTTTTTACATCTGCATGCCTGGTGGCTGCATCGACCTGCGTCCAAGCTCCTCACCCTGTGGATGAGGGAACCAGAGCCCAGAGAGGACGAGGCCTGGCCGGCGTCAGGCCCAGTGGCAGGACGGGGTCACCAGCAGGTCCTCTGGCTACCAGGCACGGGTTCTCTTCATTCCCTACTCGACCCTTCCCAGGAAGGAGAAAAGCCCCTGCCACCTGCACACAGGCTAAGAAGAGCCCCCCGACCGGCCCCGTAAGTCCCTTCAGATGCCCGCCCCCCAGAATCCCCGGCCGGACTCTGCTCTGCTCTGCCTCGTCCTCCCCGCAGCAGCCTTCCCTCCCCCCGAGTCCTGGCCCTGAAGCCAAGTCACCACCACCGAAGCTCTTTGGCCTGCTGTCTTATTAATTCCTAATTTCCAATTTGCAAGAAGAGAGAGCCTTAAACCTCCATCTCACCAGCCCAGCAATCACACAGATGATCCAAGTATCTCTGGACAGCCTTTAATTTATTTCCCAGCGCACGCGGGCACTGCTGCGAGACTTGATGGCACCAGCTTAAACATAATAAATTACTCAAGTACCAGAGATTAGTTAATAAAGCTCCAGCCTCCCTCCCAGCCCCTGCTGACTTGGTCGGTGACACCAAAGGTTCCTTTGAAGATGTGCAAGGTGGGGGACGAGGGCTCAGTGGTTAGTGTCCCCAGGTCGGAGCCGTTGCCCGGCCCTCCTGAGACCTTGATGTCAGTAGGAGTTGCTGCCTGGGTGGAGAGACGGGGCCCCAGAAACTATAGGGTGACCTGGAGCACTTTCTACTCCAGGTCAGAGCATGTTGGGGGGGGGGGCGTCAATCAAATGATAGGAAGTCTGAACCCTGTTTGGGCACCCCTGGGAAGACCAGGGGTCAGAGCGCGCCCAAGAATGAAGAAGCTGCCAGGTACATTTGGAGCCAGCCAAGGGACCGAAGATGCTTCTCTTGAAAACATAAAGGATCAGGGATCGTCTTCAAGCATCCGAGGGCCCCTCCCCACCAGGTACCTGCCAGGTGTGTCCTCACGAGTCTCACGTCCAACCCCCTAGTCTTACCCTTAATTCTTACCTGGCCTACAGCTGCCCCCATCGGTACCACCTTTATGACACTCAGCTCTGACCACACCTGTCCTCTGAGGGCAATTCTGTGCTGCTCTTCCACTGCCTGCTAATGGAATCTGGCTCCGCGACCCGGCTCATCCTCCTTGAGCGGCAATAAAAATTGTGAGACTGAGGAAGAGAGGGCACAGTTTGCTCTGGGAGGACATCAAAGTAGGAGACTCTCACCTGTCCAAATCCTAAAGAAACCCCAAACCCTAAAGACAAAGAAATGGACAAGAAAAACTCAGAAGTGGGTCCCAGCTTATGATGCTGGGAAAAGGGTTTGGGGGAGGGGGTGGGGTATAGAAAAAGGAAACCTATAACGTGATCCGGGGACTCAGCTCCTTATGAACCAGGACCCACCCTAAGCACCTCAAGAAAGACAAACCAAACTCCCACCCCCACCCCTCCTCCCTCCTTTGTTACAGTGCCGCCAAAGCCAGCGCTCCCAGCCTCCAAGGCCCAGGAGTGCGCCAAGCCCCCACTCACACCAGACTAAGGACAGAGGGCTGGGCTTCCCCTGTGGCCCCAGGCGCTCACGTCCCCCAGTCAGTCACCTGCTCCCAGGCCCTAGTGTCGCTGTAATGGGCAGTGCAGACCTCTCCGGTATCTCTCTAGCTTTCCATAACGCTCAAAGTACTGCCTACACAGGCTCTTGTTTACGCGAGGAGAGCCTCCCTTCACACAATAGACAGTGGCTGAATATGCTGTAAACTGAATCACATTATAAACGTACCAGGGAATCCTAACATGAATCCTTTCATAAAGTGAATAACCATCCCCTAATTTATCATCAGTGTAACCTGGGTTTTCATATAACAAGTGTGTTTGATATAAGTACAAGCTGCACGTGTAACACTCTCCTGGGGAGTGAAAGCCCCCATGTGCCGGGCACAAATGAGTCTTCATAAAAATGTTCTGACGGTATGACTGGTAACCAAGGCGCCGAGCATTATAAAGCATTATTGTTACACATCTGAGAACCAGGGAAACTAAGGCCCAGAAAGCATAAATGGTTTTGCAGAAGTCAGTCGCCCTTCTCCGTAGAGATCATTCCCAGGTCTGTGTCAGAATTTCGGGTCACGTGGAAATGGCAGAGAACTGGGATGCAATAGAGGGGGACGTGGGTGGCTGGCTGGGGTGCAGGGACTGCTCTTGGAGACCATTAGGCTTCCATGGGTTCCCTAGGCTGGAGGTGGAGGCTGGAGCGAGCCCTCTGAGGATGCATCATCTCAAGCCTTCTCTGATTTCAGCCTGGGGTGAGGTCTGAAGAAGGAAGCCTCCCCAAAACTCCAACAAGGTCCGGGGGCCCAGGAGGAGGTATTCTCTGCTGCCTCTGGGTACACAGCCATCCCTGACCGCCCCCAGGCCTGCGCTAGCCAGTCCTGGCAGTGCCCCTGCCTGCCCCAGGCACACATCCCTGAGTGGACAGAACCCCAGGGGTTCACTCGGACACTACAGCTTGTGTAGGTAAAGAAGCAGCATCCAAAACACTTTCTTTAGGACTTTCTGATTTCTAGCCCCACTCCCCACTCATGGCCCGGGATCCAGAAGGCACAGGTGCTGGGGGAAATGGTCTCACTCGTTGTCTGGGGAGGAATGCAGGTGGAAAAACCTAAGTGCTCTTTTTCTGACTGATGGGTTAGAGCTCACGACTGGTGAAGAGGTAGGGAAAAAAGAGAACTTCGTCTATGGGGAGAAAGGGTATTTTCTAAGGTGATCTCAGATCATGCCAGTGTCTCAGCCCCTGGCTGCTCTGATTAGGTGTAGGCAGACCCAGTGATTCTACCACTAAGTAGTGGAAATCGTACAGGGCAATGCAGAGTTCTTAAAGGATTCATTACAACGGCGGCAGCAGGCACCAGCTTGCGCCAAGTAGCCTTGTTGGCATCAGTAGTAAACCAGATACATAAACTAGGGTGGATTCGAGACCCTCCTGGTAAAACATCACTTGTATCGCTTGTACTTCAGCAGCTTCCTGGGTCAGAAAGGGGTGGGAGGACAGTCAGCACCGCAGCAGTACTCCGTGCCCTCAGTCAGTCTCATCTAGGCCTGTAACCTGCAGAAATGTAAGTCACCTCTCTTGGAGAGGAAAGGTGAAGACTCAAGGAAATAATGCATGCGAAAAACATGTAGTATGTATGTCTTGTAAGCTAAAATGTGATTTCTTTAAGCTAAGTCTTATTTTTGCCATTACCGTTATTAGGAAGGGAAAGGAGAAAAATGTTCCCTTTCAGACCCCAGCTTGGAGAGGAAGCCCTCCTCCGCCACTGCCGCGCACAGCTGACTCAGGTAACGCCTCTGGGTCACCTCCACGTCCTGCGGCGGATCACGAGGCATAGCCCGGATGTCGGTGGGGCCACCCGGTCTACCAAATACCAATCGACTTGACCAAACACCAATTCTCAGCCTGGGGGAGTCCACAGCCTCTAATTCCATGAGCTGCCCAGTTAGTCCACTCCTGGTCCCCCTTGTCTTCGCTGAACAAGATGGCCTCACACTCCCCAAGTCCTTCACCGGGCACCACAAAATGCACCGCACCACCAGCTGCGGTGCCTGGGAGGGGGCCTGAGAACCGCAGTCTTGGGGGCCCGCTGGCTCCCTCTCGCCCTCCACGTCTCTGTCTTGCTGCGAATCCAGCTCATTCCTCTCCTTGGCCCGCACTGCACAGCTTCTCTGACAGTCTCATGGAATCTCGCTTCTGTCCCCCTCACAGCTAAGAAAATAAAGTTTCCCTCAAGCGATGCGGTGTGCAAGACCCAACCCTGCGCCGGCACCGTGAGTCTGAGGCGGGGTGAGGTCCACCGTCACTAGCCCAGAGCTCGGTGTCAGAAGCGCGTGATGACAGTGATTCTTGCTATTCAGTCGCGGGGTTGCACCGTAAAATAGTCTTTTAAACCTACCTTGAACAATGAGTTCGCAAACACTGACCCCAGGTCCCGGGGAGCCTCTGATCACCAGGTTTTCACCCACCGGTCCGTACCTAGCCGTGTTTTCTGTGCATTTCTGCTAAAACACACCTTATCTGACCAAAGGTTGATTCTTTTCCATGGATAGGACTCCTGCCCCGAGAGCACTTACCGCCGCGAGTGTCCTCTACAAGGTGCCACGCACACCAGGCCACGCCGCAGCACTGCTTTGCAGCCACTGAAACAGCCAAAAGCGCCGACTAAAAGCACAGAAACGCGGGCGAGTGGGCACTAAGGAGACCACGCCTGCGTGCAGAGGGAGCGCCGGGCTGGGAGGCGCACGTCTTCCCGGGCGACCTCGGCGGGAGCATGCGCACTGGCTACTAGCTCGGCTCCCGTCTGCGCATGTCTGCGAGAGGCCCTCCCAGTCCCTCCAGACCGAAGTGGGGCCAGGAACCTTAGCAGGTAGGTGGATGTGCACATCTGGAATCCGCGAACAATGAGGCATGAACATGCACACTATGGAAAACTACACAGCAACAAACAAAAACATTGTTTGTACAATCCACACAGCCACCTAGATGAAGCAAGGCATTGTGCTGAGGGAGAGAAGCAGTCTCGACCGTGAGATTCCATCTATATGGCAGCCGAAAGGACAATGTAGCGTGGATATCGGGAGTTGAGTGAGTAACGGGAAGGCGTGGCTCTAAGGAATAGCTCCAGGGAACTGGGGGGAGGGGGTGATGAAACTGTTCTATACCTTGATTGTGGTGGTGAAAACCCAAATCAATGCATGTGTTAAAATACATAAAACTGTATCAAGAGAAAACATTTATTTTACTGTGGGATGACTTAAGAAAGAAAATAAATACCGTAATAATGAGTAACCAGAGACAGAGTGTCCCTGGCTGCAACCTGGACTGTCCTGCTCCACGGAACAGGTGCACCAGGAAGGCCACTGTGGCCACCTGAGGCCCTTCTGTCTTCCCAGCAGCTTTGTCAGAGGGAGGTGAGATGTGGACGCGCTCAGGTTCTGGCCTCCTACAGTCTGCTAGTTACCGAGAAGGGAAGCCAGCCCAGTCCAAAGTTTCTCAGCCACCTTCCATTGGTTGACTCCTCTGGAAGAGGACCCCAATCCTACAGGGTCCCCAGGGCATCGGTTTTATATCCACATGCAGAGATTCCCCCTCAGAAGTTAGTGTTGCCCCTGGCAACCAGCTCTCTCTCCAAACTGCTTTGAATACTGACTGCCTGAGGAAGACTGTTTCTCAGAACTGATTTCTAAAAGACCTACGATCACTACGTGAACAAAACGCTTTTAAACAGAAAATTTAACAAGGTTTTAACACAAAGATTCAAACTATTTTCATAGTATTCTGACTATGTGTTTACTAAGTGGCTTGAGGGGGACCTTCTGTACTTTCCAAAGGGAGAAAGAAAATATGAATGATGGTGGCAGATCATGAAATGCTACCTGTTCTCAGAGACCTATGAGAGATAAGATAGAGATAATGTAATTTCTCTGTAAAAATCCCCTAGTGCAGGACTCAGCACATAGTAGATGCTTAATAGGTACCAGAGGAAATCAAGACAAATCCCCAAGTGTAAAAAACATTGTCCATTAAAATTATTAACACAGGTATTGAATAAAATCTAAGTAAAAGGCTACTGGTACCTTTCAAAAGCCTACCACATAGATGTTGTTCACTAAATGGATGAGTTTCAGGCCATACATTCCAAAGCTCCAAGTCTAGTTGAGAAAAAGATAGGGATAAATGATTGTACTATCAGGCAGAAAAACTGGGGCTAGAATAAAATATAAGGAACATGCTATGGAGAAATCAGTAAGAGAGAGTACATTCATCAAGGCTGTTTTGTTGCAAGTGACAGAATTTCCATGCAGATGAACAAAAACAGAACAAACCAGTGTGCTGGTTCATATAGTTTGGAAAGACCTGGGTATGTCCAGAGACTCAGGGGATGGGTGTTGACCTCTGCCCTTCTCTGTGTTAGGAAAGAGGACTTACATTTGGAAATGGATCTGACTGGAATGCTACTGGTACTCTTTACTGGCCTGAGATTGAGTATGATTCATGTCCACCTCCCAAATAGTAGTAAGGGTTAAATGAAATAAACGATAACTTCAGTTGTTGTTAAATGAATCTTGTATGCCCTTTTCAATCCAACTTCTCTTCGAATCCTCAACCACCTTTCCTCCCATCCACACATATATTCACCTTCTACCCACCCACCATCTGTCAATCCATCCATCTTCTTATCCACCCAAAATGTACTAAGTCCCTGCTCTGTTCCAGCAACACCGTACATTGGGAATACTCACATTAATAAGATAGACCTCTTAGGGGCTTGTTAATTTTGGTTAAGGGAGAATAAGACAAATGAATGTGAAACATGAAATATGGAGAAGATATAGGAAAAATACAAATAATATTTTAAATCCGCCTTTTACTCTTAAAGAACACTTTGATACCAAGTAGTATCACTAAAGTCCCATAACAACCTCATGAAATATCACTCCCATCCTACCAGTGGGGAAACTGAGGCCAGGTATCAGTGGCAGGGCTGAAATGCTCGCAGCTGATGGGAGATGGGAGCAATTCCTTTCTGTGATGTCATCGTCAGGTGGCATACAAAAGGTTTACTGGGAGAGGGAAAGGGGATTTGCTTTGCCATTATTTTGAAATAGAATGACACTAAAGGCATTATAGCCAGTTGTAAACAAAACATCAGGCAACTGAAAAAAAAAAAGTAGGAGGGGAGTGCACAAAACATATGAAATGCCCAGCATGAGCCTGGGCAAAGAAGTCAGTGGGTGAACACATGCAGTTTGCCATCTGGGTGGAAATGTCTAGTAAAGCATGAGTAGTTGAATCATACCAAAGTGCTCATATTTTTCTTTTCAATCTTGATACGAATTCTGCAGTTTTTGCATTACCATAGAACACTGAAGACTGACGTGGCATACAGTTTACATACTGAATCGCAAGTGCATTGCATTTCTCATGTTTATATATTATCATTTGGAGGATATCATGATGCTCTTTTCCTTCATCCACCACCTTCCATTCCCATAATACTTTTATTTGAGGCATATATGGTAAGTGATTTATCCAAGGGGACAACCAGTAGGCAGAAAACCTGGACAGATGTGCCAGATGCCAGAGGCAGGTTAGCACCTCTGAAACCCCCAGCACCCCATCTGGTCTGATGGGCCTAGAGGTTCTGAACCATCAACCATGAAGCAATCTGGAATGGGGGTTCTTTCAGGACTCCAGGAGCCTGCCCACTATTTTACAGATTTTGTGGACCACACGCAGGTGAGTGGTCTCTGCTGGTGAGGCCAGGGAGCAAGATGGCACCGGGACCTTTCCAGACTCAGAACCAGCTTCTGCCACGGGGAGAGTTCACCACCACCTGGACTAAGGTGGGGCTTGGCGTATAGGAACTGTGCTGCAATTCACAGCCAGTCCCTGGGGCTTGAGTGCCCTTCTCTTAGAGAAATGATCTAGGCAAGCCCCTTAATCTCCCTGGATCTCAGTTTTTCATCCACAAAATAAAAATGATGAAAATAACAACGCCTACAACACAGGATTGTTGTAAGGCACCAAAAAAAGTTCATTTATGCAAACACCTTTTGTGAACGGCATGGCTTGTTTTTGTTATCTTTGTGATTATTGTGGACAGGTGATAGGTGGGGAAGAGCGTGTGGGTCACCCCAGAGATATCACTGAGAACTTCCAGAAATGTCTGGGATAGAGTAGCAGGAAAACAGTATGCAAAGTGAAATCATATAGAGTCCCACGACTGGAACAGGAGAAAATTTTGGTCTTTGGAGACTAGGTTTTGTTGTTGTTGTTGTTGTTGTTGTTTGTTTGGTTTTTTTTTTATTCCACAAAATCTGTAAAATAGTTGTAAGAGGAAGAGTAGATAAAATGGAGGAATAAATGGGACATTTTCCCAGCTGGGCAGGAGGATGCTGATTGAGTACAATCAATGCTACCAGCCTGCTAACGAGACCCAATCAGGCGGGGCGATTAGAGATATTCTTCAGGGAAAGAAGCCTGACAGCTGCAGGAAAGTTTCTGCTTTTCTTGAGGAGCGAGCGAGCAGGAGAGATAGGCAGAGTGGTGTGGCAGCAGAGAGAGAGGGGAGAGAGGAGACTCAGCAAGGCATGAGCGCCCACCCAGCCCTTCTTCAAAGAAGCCAGAGAAGAGAGAGGAGAGTAAAGTCTCCAGGGAGAACCATTGTAGGGTAAAGGTTGATCAGGTATTTCCACCCTCCCACCACTGTGATGATGGACACCTGCGGTGCTGCGAGCATTCCAGGGTGGGCATGCGCAAGTGGGCGCACCTGAGTTGGGACACGGGCATAAATGGGCGGTGTCATGAGGACGCCAGAACTGTGAGGACCAACCGACAGGAAGCAGCAGCAGCAGCAGCAGCAGCAGCAGCAGCAGCAGCGAGAGAGAGAAGAAGCAGCCGAGAGGGTGAGATGTGCTGGGGGCCAGGAGGCCTGCCAGCCTCCCGGCACCCATGCCTACCATGTACCTGGCCACCTCTACTAAACAAAAGTATGAAAAGCCACCAAGGGCTCCAAAACTCCCTTTTCCCTGACCCGTCTGCCCAGAACCATCCCGAACCCTTTTCCAGTGCCACCCCCATCCTGCTGCTACAACCATCTTCTTAGACATTGATTTTCACAGTCATTTCAACAAGCCTCCCTCCTGCTGGTGGAGGAGACCGTCGCCAGCTCCACGATGGAGTTCTTGAGCCGCTACTAAGGATTGCAGCCTGTTGTAGGCTACACAGCTCCTTCACGTACAAAATCTCACTTTGGTGTCACTAAAACCTTTGAAAGCAGAGATTTTTTTTTAAGATCTCTTCTCCACTTCATGGTGGCTTTGGTACAGTTCATTTCCAGACGTATTTATTGAGCTTCTACAGGACACACAACATTGGTGGTCGAGTTGAATAAAACAGTGCCTACTCTCAACGTCATAGTGAGGGCGATGTATATCGCCTCCATATTGAGTCATAGCGCTTCCTTTCAGTAGATGACAACCAATAGATGTAAGAGAAAGTATTCCGTTAAAAAAAGAAGTCATCATTTTGCAAATATTGGAATAACAACTGATTCAGGTAAGAATCATCCATGGATGCACAAATCATTGGGTGAAAACGGGATGAGGGCTAGGACATTTACAATCTCAAATATTGCCCTGTGGCTTACCTATTCATTACAAAGGAGGGAATGATAACCTTAGAGGTAGAAGACTTGGTAGATAACCCAGTGATCAGAGCAAATAAGACCAACAGTGGAACAAGTCGATACCTTGCATCTCCCAATGGGACGCACTGAAAAAAGATGTGATGTGATGTATGTAGTACTTCTGCCCAAAATGCCTCGTTTTAAATTAACCATCAAGAAATCATCACTCACATCCAGATAAGGAAAATTTCACACAACTGCCCTACATGCTTCAAGACCATCAAGATCATAAAAGATAATAAAAGTTGGAGAACCATTCCAGTGTAAGAAGACTAAAGAGCAATCACACAATTGAATGCAATGTGTGATGTTGAATTGGGTCCTATATCCAAAAAAGAACTGCTCTAAAGGAGATGTTGAGGATAATTTTGTGAAATTTGCATGTGGATTGTAGAAAAGCAAAATCTGCTTGGAGTAGATGAGTAAGTGGCAGACTTCAACTGCCTGCTTGATATCTACAAATTGAGGTCTAGAGATTTTTCATAATTAACCCATGGTCCATGCAGCTACCATATCTTCCAAATGGATTGTCACCACCGTCTACCTAGTTGTCAACACAAACACCTAGAAGACAGCTTTGTTTCTTTCTGTTACTTCCATAGCACATCTCTCAGTAATTCCTGTTGATTTCACCTTCAAAGTATATTCCAGACTGACCCACTGCTTTCATCTCTACTTCTACAACTCTGTCTAAACCACAATCATCTTCTGGGAGCACTATAATAATAATCTCCCCATTTTCCTCTAAGAGTCATCTTTAACACTGGGGCAAAAGAAATTTTCTTTTCTTATGAATCAATACATATCACTGCCCTGCCTGAACCTCTCCAAAGTTCCCACTGAGCTTTGAATAATAAGTCCTGAAGTCTTTTTTCTCTTCCCTGAAAGAAACCCCATCTCCTATCTCCTCTGTAGCCTTGGTGCTGAGACCCCTGGGGATCACATCCAGAGTGGTGTGATGTGAGTGACTGGATTACCATACAAATTATATTCCCAACCTCACACATATATTCTGTCAAAAATTCAACTGGGAAAAACTGGCATCCTGAAGACATAAATAAGAACACAGGAGAGGATCCCAGTGAAAGTAAGGACCTTATCTCCTACATTCTACTAAGTCTTCTTTGTAGAAGCAGCCCTTCCATCCCTGCCTGAGGTTTGCCCTCCTCAACCGTGATGGTCTTGCAAGGCACTGCTGATTCTCCACGGGATGGACTCTTGTCAACCCGCTACACTTCTGGAGGTACACTTCTATGGGGACCCTCTACACATGAGTCCATAACTAGACACAAATCTCATAAGTCCCAAAGACTGAGGAACAAACCATGAGCTCTGAGGAAGTTCATTAAAACATTAAAAGAACAGCATTCTTTTCCATTTTACACAGACATACAGCTGAGGAACATGTGGAGAAATGGATATTGAGAGTGGGATCAAGGTAGAAGGGATATTACTTGAATCAGGCCAAATGTATTGATAAGAGCCCACTAAGAGATTTTGGATTCCATCTGAGCTTAAGGGGTTAGGAAGGGTTCTGACATTTTGTTTGGTTAACTACACAGGAACCCAAATGTGGCATCAATTGAGCTGAAATACCAGAAACTATCATGGCATGCAGTAGAGGGAGATACCCAAAGACTTGGGGAGATTGGGACATGAAAGTGAATTTGTACTATAAGACTTACTTGGTCAGGCCAGGAGGGTCCAGAGGACACACCTTTTCCCATAACTAAGAGAAATTTAGAAGAGAAGTCAGAGTGTCCTGAGAGAGTTCATATGTCCCTCTTCTCTGTAGACTGGACATTAGAGTGGGAACTGATGTCACTGAACTGGGATCCCTGAGTGCAATGAATACAATAGGAACCTGGGCGGCAAGGTGCAAACGCTGACCTTCGATTGCCCAAATTCCAGGAAGATATGGTTACTGCACTGCACAACAGAGTCAAATTACAGAATCTATAATCAGAGTAGAGACTCTCAGAGATCTGTGACATTGACTAGTTGGTGATAGTGTCTCTAGGAAAAAAAAAATGTGCTGTCCACTGTATTCTTGCTTGATCAGCATAAACAGAAGAGTCCTAGGTCTGGTAAACAAGAATCTAACATTCTAACGTGAAAGACAAAAGCAGATGCTTGTGGCCTCCTGTCAATTCTCAGACTTGACCAGTTTACAGAATTAAGCCCTCTGAATGAAGGGAACCTCGATACACTTGAAGAAGGACTTTGCTATGTTGTTCTCTTTGTCCTGGCCCTCTCCAAAGGGATCTACAATCATTTACTAGGATGTCTGCACTTTGGGGTGGGGGGCAGAAATTAATCACATCTTTGAGGGAATAGTGGATATTGGCTCTAAAGTGACACTACCCTCTGGAGACCCAGAATATCACTGTGGCCCAACAGTCACCATAGAGGCTTATGGAAGACAGTTAATCGAGGGAAACTTAGTTTGGGTTGATCACAGTGGGTCCAGCAGATTCTGGAACCCATCCTGTGGTTATTTCCCCAGTCCCAGAAGGCATAAGTAAATACATACTCACTATTTAACAGAATCCCCACACTAATTCCCTGTCTTATGAAAACAGGTTTATTGTGTGAGAAACACTAAGTGGAACCTCTTAATATTGCTTCCACCTATAGAAATAGTAAACCAAAAGTAATACAGCATTTTGTGGGGTGGGGGAATATAGACAGTAATGCTAACAGCAAGGACTTAAATGACGCAGACACAGTGCTTCCCACCACATTCCTATTTAACCTGTTTACCTATGAAGAAAACAGATGGATCTTGAAGAACGACAATGAGTTATCATAAACTTAATCAGGTGGTGACTCCAATTGCAACTGCTGTTCCATATGTGGTTTTGTTGCTTGAACAAATTAATACATCCCCTGGTACCTGGTAAGCATCTATTGAGATGGCAAGGACTTTTTCCTCTATACCTGTTAAAAGGACTATCAAAAGGAATTTTCATTCAGTTGGCAGGACCAGAGATATACCTTCACCGCCCAACTCTTCGGTCACCTGTCACAATTTAGTCCATAGGGAATTTGACCACTTTTCCTTCCACAGAACATTACACTCATCGAGTACACTAATATTTTGCTGCTTGGGTGGGCCTGCTAATCAGGAAGTAGCAACTACTCTGGACATATTGGTTGGACAATTGCACATCAGAAGGAGGAGAGTAAATCCCCCAAAAGTGAGAGGTCTTCTACCTCTTTAGTGTGGGTTATCTACATATCCCTGCTAAAGCAAAAAGTAAATTATTGCATCTCACACTTCCTACCATTGACATCAATATCACAATACCTGGAGGCCTCAGATTTTGGATGCAACATTTTCCTCATTTGGCTGTGCTTCTCCAACCCATTTACCAAATGAGTCCAAAATCTCTAGTTTCGAGAGGGACCCAGAAAAAGAGAAGGCTCTGCAATAGGTTCAACTTGTCATTCAAGCCACTCTGCTGCTTGGGATACGTGATCCAGTGTCCAGCATGTCCGATGGTGCTTGAAATCTCAGTACAGGTACAAATGCTGCTTGGAGCTTTTCATGGGCCTCTAAAGAAACCTTGGAGTTATGAAGCAACATCCTGCCATCATCTGGGAAAACGTCTTTTGAGAAACAGCTTTCGTTTACTAATGGGCCTCAGTAGAGACTGAACATGTAAGCATGGGCCACCAAGTGTCCACGCGCACAACCTAAAGTGACCATCATGAACTGATTGCTTCTGACTCAAACCACAAAGTTGGCCATACAAACCAGCACTCCTTATTAAATGGAAGTAATATATAAGCAGTCAGCCTCGAGCAGGTTTTGAAGGTCCAAGTAAGTTACACAAGGACATAGACCACAGGCTCATGACCTTACTTTCTTTCTCTGGATCTTTACCTATGGCTCATGGGGCATTTCCTGATGACTGAGGAAGGAAAATGCTTCAACCCAGTTTATAGATGTTTTTGCATGGCGCAAGGCATCCCCTGAAAGGACAGTGGTGAGAAACTCTCCCAGGGCACAGAACACTGAACTGTCTACCTGACTGTTCATGTTGCTGGATGTGGAAATGATTGGAGGTAGAAGCCTACACCAATCAATAGGCTATGGTCAGTGGTTTTTGAGTGAGTGAGTGATCAGGAACCTGGAAGGAACACACCAGAAAATTAATGACAGGAGATTTGGGAAAGAGGTATGTGAATAGATCTCTCTGAATGAGCAAGGAAGTGGAGATAGGTGGTGTCCCATGTGAGTGCTCACCCAAAGGTGACCTCAGCATAGGTTATTAATAATTGAGTAGATGAGATGACTCTCTGAGGATACCAGCCAGTTTCTTTCCCTGTCATTGCCAAATGGGCTCCTGCAGGACAGAAGTTATGCATGAGTTTGGCAAAGTGTACCTCTCTTGCCAAACTGACCTGACTATAGCTACTGCTAAATACCTGACCTGTAACAGCAGATATCAGCAGAGTCCTTGATGTGGCAGCATTTACCAGGATAACTAGCCAGCTGTCTGATGGCAACTGATCACATTGGGCTACTTTAAATCATGGAAGAAGCAATCTTTGTTCTTACTAGGACAGATCCTTTCTCTGGATATGGACTTACCATCTCTGCTGCCTATGCTCTGGCAAAGCTATCATTCATTTACATATAAAATGCCTCTTCTACTATCATGGTCATCTATAGAACAGTGCTTCTTATCAAGGAACTTCACAGCAAATTAAGTGTGGTAATGGGTCCATGCTCACGGAATTCTTTGATCCTACTATGTTCCTCATCATCCTGAAGCACCTGACTTCACAGAATAGTGGAAAGGGCTTTTAAAGACTCAGTTTTGGTGCCAGCTAGGTAGTAGTACTTTGAGAAACTAGGGAAAGGCTCTCCAGAAGTCTATAAAAGCTCTAAATCAGCCTCCAATATATGGAGCCAGGGTTCATGGCTCTGGGAATCAAAAAAGTTGAAATGGGAATGATTCCATTAACTATTACCCCTCAAGATATATTAGACACGTGTTTGCTTCCTGTCTCTGTGACTTTAGGCTCTGTTGGTCTAGAGATCTTACTTTCAAAGAGAATGCCTCTACCAGAGACACAGCATGATTCTATTCCACCCAGACACTTTGGGTTTCTCACGTCACTGAATCAATAGGCAAAGAAGGGATTACTGTACTAACTGGGAAGATTGGTCCTGATTACTAAGGGGAGTTTGGGTTGCTATTACACAGTGGAAATAAGAAAAGGTATGCTGGAATATAGGAGATTCCTTAGGGCCTCTCTCAGTACTCTTGTGTCCTACGGTTAAAGTTAATGGAAAACTACAGCTCAATTCCATCAGAACCACTAATGGCCCAGATCATTCAGGAATGAAGGTTTCAGTCACTCTACCAGGAAAAGAACTAATACTAACTAAGGTGACTGTGGAAGACAAAAGGGATATAGAATGGGTAGTTAATGAAAATACAATAGTTATACATACCAGCTATGATGATGTCAACAGTTTTGCAAATAAGGACTATAATAGTTAAGAGATTCTTCCTAATTTTGTCATACATATAATATAGATGAATATTTTAATATAAAAATATTTATGAAATATAAATCTATTTATAATATTTGTCTTCTCTTATTCCCTTGTCTGTCTACATAAGATGTATTAATAATAGATAATTTTATATCTCAGCATCTAAGACAAGGAAGAGTGAAGACCATCCGAGACCTTTTCAATCTCTGAGAAAAGTGTGGCATATTTTTCATTATATCCAGGATAAGATAGTTGAATATTTAGGTAGAAGTATAACTTCGGTGTTGTCTTGATTTGCATATGACGTATAATACAAGGAGGCAAGTGTGGGTACCCAGTTGCAAGGGACAGTCTGTGAGTGTCTTTTTGATGTGTCAACCTGACTAAGCTATAGTCCCCAGCTCTTCAACAGAACACTAATCCGGATGTTGGTGTAAAGACATTTTGTGGATACGATTAAATTCTATAATCAGGTGACTTTAAGTAAGGGAGATTATCCTAGATAATCTGGGCAGACCTGATTTAATAAGTTGAAAGGCCTTAAAAGCAGAGCTGTGGCTTCTAGAAAAGAAGAAACCCTTCCTATAGATAGCAGTTTTAGCCTGTGCCTCAGAGTTCCGGCCTGCCCTTCCAGAGAGTCTACCCTACAGATTTCAGACTTGCCTACCTCACCCCCACAATCATGTAAGACAATTTCTTTTAAACCTCTTATTATATATCTTGCACTTGGCCAGCTTCTGACTGAAACTTGACTGATAGAACCAGAGGTGTTAGGATTTTAAATGAGAGGACAGGGAGCAGCACTTAGCCATCAGCAGCAAAATGTGTATAATTACCAAAATAGTTATCAAGGTCTGAGGTAATGAGGAGGGCTTGCACTGCAGGGAACTGTGGTAATGGCAAAATGATTGTGAAGAAATAGAAGGCTACCTACGGTAGCATGCTGTTTGTATAATTACTTTAAAAATCAAGATCTGGCAAGCGGAAGGTTGCCATCAGCTGCCATAATGGCAGCGCATAGCCCCTCACCCAAAAGTTTGCATTGGGCAAACCAGAGCCCATAGATGAAGTGGAGCTTGAGTCATACAGACCCTGGTATATACAGCATGCACCACTCCGGTCCTTCCCCCAGGCGACATGAGGACATCTCTCAGGATGATTGTGACCTGGGGAAAGGAAATAGCTTGAACTTTTAAGAGCCATTAGATAGGGGATTTGAGATGAACCTGACACCAGGGAATTTGAAATGCCATGATGATCCTCTGATTAGAGGAAAGGTTTATGGAACGCAAATGATAAATGGAATTTGGGCTCACGCCCATCCACAGTGAGGCTGTCAAGTCATTCTGTGGTTCTCTGGCATCTGGAAGAACCCTTATGTTGATTTCCTGGCCTGTGAAATAAAGGTTAGTAAGTAGGCAAAAAGATTCAAGTAGAAACCCTGAAACTCCACTAAGATAAATTACGAGAAATAATGCTGCAATTGGGAGTGTTGCAGAAGTTGCCACCACCACCCAAGGACAGGGGCGGGGCGATAGTCCACATCCTATCGCTTTTTTTTTTTTAAGATTTATTTACTTATGCATACAAGCACTGGGATAGAGGCCAGAGGTGTGGGGGGGTGAGAGGATTCACCACAGAGCGTGGAGAGCAGAACAGGCAGATCAACAGAAGTACACTGCTGAGGGGAGCAGCGGGCACAGCAGGAGAGGTCTGCCGCGCCATGTGGGTCCCCCCCCTGGCTGGCAGCAGGGATCGAACTCGTGCCGCAGTGGCTGTGGTTTGCTTCACAGTGCGCCGCTCAACCCACTGCGCCACCAGGGAGGCCCACATCCTATTGCTTTTTCACAGACCTTCAGTAGCCCTGCGGAGACCCAGCGGACTGTGACAGGCAAAGGTCTGCTGCTGTAAGCTAAACAAGGGTAGCCCCATTGCAACTGATGTGGCAGATGTGGCATCTGTACGAGATTACATCAGCCCATTTTCTGATATAACTCCTGGTCTGACAAATGCATTCTTGATTCTTGAAAAATTGAAAATAGCTGCATTTACATGGTACGGACAGCAGTATACTGGCACTAACTTTGCCAAGGGCAGTGTTTACTCATTACCAGGGTAGCAAGGACCTTCTTCATCTTCACAGCCTGCAAAGCTTCGTGGCGGTCCACTAGATTGATGTTTTCAGTTACAAATCAAAGTAGCAAATAGTCTCAATGAGTTCTTTTCAAACAATCTGTGACGGGTCAATTATTTTTCAATTCATAGACACCCTTATGTGTTTATAAACCTCAATAAAATTGAATTACTTGAAAAATAAAGACATACAAAGCAATTTTTAAATTATTACACTCAACCAATATAAAATTAAATCTCAGTAAATATAACCAGAAAATTGTATAAAATGAAGGGAAAGATTACAAAAATGGTATACATGTTCACTGAAATGCACATTAGAATATTAATATAAAAGTCATTATTATACCCAAAACTATTTCTCATTTTTCATTTATAATGAAAGAAAAGTCATGAGTGAAAATATACAGCCTCCCCCACATTAAATACCTTCAAGCATACCTGCTACTTGTTTGTGAATTTTTTTTTAAAGATTTATTTATGTATGCATACAAGCACTGGGGTACAGGCCAGAGGTGGGGGGGGGTGGTGGTGAGAGGATTCACCACAGAGAGCGGGGAGTAGAACAGGCAGATCAACAGAAGTACACTGCTGAGGGGAGCAGCGGGCACAGCAGGAGAGGTCTGCCGCACCATGTGGGTCCCCTCCCTGGCCGGCCGCAGGGATCGAACTCGTGCTGCAGTGGCTGCGGTTTGCTTCATAGTCTGTTGCTTAACCCACTGCGCCACCAGGGAGGCCCCTACTTGTTTGTGAAATTATGTAAAATAGGTTGGATTGATTATAATCCTCCTGGCCAGGGATAATATATATCTAAACCATTACTATGGTTGATTTTAATTAAGTAACATTCTTAGCAGAGAAACCAATCTTAGAAAGGCATGTGGCAAGGAATAAAAGGAGAAATTTTAAATCATTTTCAGCAAGCGGGGGGGGGGGGGATTCATCTTTAACTTTATCCAAAATAAAACAAGTAGTGCTGTATTTTTAAAGTCATTCTTTAGTTCTTCATTAGCCGGTCCCAGTACTTTATACTAAAATTATATTTAAACTTAAATTATTTTTATTAGATTTATTTAATTGTATTTAACATCATTTGTAGTCCCCAGGGAGTTCCCACCACCATTTCACCTGTGCACCATCACCTCAGTTCCTTGTGCTCTTTGATTATCTTTTAATAAAAGAAATCAATTCATCGTCCACATACAGGTATTACAGTTGACAAACTAACTTTAAAGATATCAAGCCACTTACTGTGTGAATTCCATAACACTCAAGCTGGACTAGACTGGTTAAACGAGACACATCCACTAACCATGAGTTTAGATTTCAAAGCAATGTCAAATTGCTATAAATTTCCTAAAAGCTTACCTCTCAATTCCTGTATTTATCTCACTGTAGAGCAGCCACTCATGCACTGGCCCAGGACACCAGCCACACTGAGTAGGACGACTGGAGATGACCCAGAAGGCAAATTAATGCAACAAATAAGAAAAAAGTCCATGAAGATTCAAGCTCCTGCGACATAGTTTAAATTTCTAGGATTCTGTTGGTCTGGGGCAGATTGAGATCTTTCCTTGAACAGAATGACAAGTTTTTATATCTAACACCTCCCACACAAAGAGAGGCATGCATTCAATATATAACTGTGCTTAGGAACACTGTTCTGACCCATCATCAGGTGACTTGGAAGGTTTTCAAGAAGAACACTGCTCACACCAGGCTGTAGGTACAAGCTGTTAATCCACTCAGAGCACATGTCCCAGAGGCAGAGAGAGGTAGAAGCAGTGAGAGGTTTTCTTTGTGAGTAAGGGTGTGGTATGGAATTTTTTGCAAATACCAACTATAGAGCTATTGGACTCTCATAGAACTGAACCCAAGTGAAATCAGGGAGCTATGTAACCTGGACTGTCCATTATGCTTCAACCCCCATTCACCTATATTTTCCTTCATGGAGTAGAGAATTTGCTATGACCAGCCAAGGGAAAAAGGATCTCAGGCTATTTTGTAAAAAAGCAATGAGTTATACTAGCCAAAAAATGCAGTTGCATTAAAGTCCTACTCAAGAGTGTCTAAAAGAAATTTTCTTAGTGGTAAATAGTCTCAGTGGTCAGACAAGGAACATTCTGCTTCCTCATTCATTATAGGTAGAGGAAAAGAAACCCGAGCTATGTATTAATATGTACATAACTCCTGGGTAGCAGATGGCAGGGTTGAAAGGAACACAATAAGAAGATCAGAGACAGGAGATCTGGGGAGGAGATATGGAAATAAGATATGTAAAAAATCTGCACCAAGCATGCAGATCTTGGTATCTATTCATGTCCAGCAGAGGTCATCCCCATAAAAGCAATCCTTGCCAACCAGGTAAACTTGTCCTATGAGAGCAACCTGTCTCTTCAGCCAACCAGGACAGATGTAATGAGCCCATGGACAGAATGGCAGTATAGCAGGGATGGAAGCTACATGGGGACCAGAAGCACAGGCTCCTTTTCTTTATGACTGATGTCATTGCCACTGATGGCTGTCTGCCATGAGGACATTGAACCCTTGATATGGCACACTTTCTCAAGGAGGCACAGTGAGTCCCTGAAGGTCCATAGTGGATCTTTGAAGATCTATTGCATGTCCTGAAATAATGACCTACATATGGTGTTGCACCCCAACAGCCAGAATGAGTGGAGATGGGAGTCAATGTGTAGAAGTAGGGTGGTCAGTCTCCCTGGAAGTCACCATCACATCCAGTGACCCACACACAGAACTTGTCCTTCCTAACTACACCTTACACTCAGCCAGTTCAGAGGGAAGAAAACTCTTGTCAAGAGTCACTGTAGAGGTTCCACTGAACTGAAAACAGCAACTCTCATCTGACTATTTGGGCTTCCTCATGTCAATAAACCAATAGGCAAAGAGAAGTGATCATGAATGGCAGAGAAACCTACCCTGACAATTATGAGGAGTTAGAGTTACTGCTACCCAATGAGGGTAGGGAGAAGTGTGTCTGGTCCCCAAGGCATTCGCAAGTACGCATTCATGCCCAGAAATAGTAAATATGCAATGACAGAAACCTACTAGGGGCTTAGACATCCCCGTGGATGAAAGACTGGTCTCCCCACACAACCCATCAAAACACTAGAAAAATCTAGAGTGGTTGGTAGGAGAAGATGATGAATAACAATTACAACTCCATGACCAACTGAAGGGCAGCAGCTTGCTTTGCCTTGAGATTGTACCAAGCCTCTGCTTCGCAGGGAACTCTGTGACTTCCTGGGCTTGCCTCTCCCCTCACATAAGAAAGAAGTCATCTTCTTTCATTGAAATGGGGAGGATTCAGCACAAGAAAAATCTTAGAAGCAAGAGTCATCAAACCGCAGCAGGCTGTCCCAGCAGAAGTGGGAATGTGCTAAGACCTGCTGAGGTCACATGGAGAAGTAGCAGAAGAGGAGGCCTCAAACCTAGGCCTCCTCATCTTGAACAACAACCTCTCTCCCCTGCATCTGCCTATGCATTACTGGCAGAGAAGCAAGCAGTCTCTGGTGACGTAAAGATGTCTATACCCTGGTTGCTAATTCGAACTTGTCCTTAAGCATATATTTTCCAGTAAAGTATAACATAAGGCAGCCAGCTCTACATGTCAAAGAAATGAATGGTGCAGAGAGTGCTACAAAGCTCCAGAAGAATAAATGTTTCCCCAAGGGGGTTCTGGAGGCAGACCCCCCACCTCTTGAGTTTGAGCTTGAGTTTGAACATGGCTTAAAAGCAGATGGTGGGGTGAGGCTTCCTCTGAAGTCAGTGATATTAATTTGGGGTGGCCCTTGTGCCAGTTATAGGGCTAGGAGAATGTTCTTGTGCCATGTGAATGCTCACATTCTTTGGACGGCAGCCTTCTCCCAGAGGTCCCTAGCGCTGTTCCTGTTCAGTGGATGTACCTGTCACATGGGCATGGTGGCAGGGATGGAAGCTACTCATGGGATTAACAACATGTACTTCCTCTCACCAAGGCTGACTTGCTTATAACCCCTACTGAGTGCCCAGCCTGCCAAAAGCAGAAACCAGCATTGAGAGCCAAATGACCCATCTCCCAGGGAGACCAGTGGCAATTTGATTCCACTGGAGCTCTTCCAGGATGGAGGGGGAGGAGCCATCCTCATTGGGCTAGACACATATTCTGTGTTTGGATTTGCCATCCTTGCCTGTAATGCTTCTGCTAGTACCCCCACCCCGTAGCCTTCCAAATCGCCAATCACCATCACAGTATTCCTCACAACATTGCTTCTAATAAAAAAATTCATTTCTCAGCCAAAGAAGTGTGGCAACAGGCTCGGGTCCATGGAATTCCCTCTGATTACACACCACATCACCCAGAAACAACTGGCCCCCAACACTAGAATGAGCTAGTGGTTCATTCATATAGCCATGGTTCCAGTTGGGAGATGACCCTCTGAAATAATAAGGTTCTGTCTTTGAGAACAAAGCATCCACTTTGACTCGGTGACCATAATATGGTGTGATTTCTCCCTTAACTAAGATGCAGAGATCTCAGAAGCAAGGGCTGCAAGTGGGATCAGCTTCTCTCACTATTCCCCCGCAGAACTCAGTCACAGAATTCTTGCTTCTTATCACTGCAACTTTGAGCTCTGCTACTTTGGAGGTCTTGGTTCCCAAGTCAGAAAATCTCCCAGCAGGATAAACACCAGTGATCTCAATGAATTACAAGTTGAGACTATGGGTTTCTTGGGCCACTGACACCAAGACACACAAGGGGGTAATCTACTATTTGGGATGATTAATACCAAAAGGCAATTTAATTGCAGAGATGACTGAAGCCCAGGGAATTCCCAGAGGTACCTTTGACTACTTCTCTCTCCAACAGTAGATGTTAATGGAAAATCACAGCAATCCCAAATACACAGATTCTCAAAGGATTGAAGAAGCAATGACAGTTTGGGTGCTTTCTGCCACTCCACCAGGTAAAAGACATTGACAAGATGAGAGATCCCACAAGAGCATGATGCAAAAACATGAAACACATAGTAAAAGAAGGAAAACTATACACACACACACATACACAGCAATATATGCAATCTACATAACTACATTATATATTATATGTACAAATTAATAGCAAGGTACACAAGGGTGCAGCAATTGTGCGTATTTTCATCTTTCTCTGTATATCTGTGTGTATATTATTTTTTCCATCCTCCTTCCCTTATTATGTCATGCAAGTTGTTGGAGGTCAATTCTGCAATTTACTCTTAAAGAAAAAATACTCAGATGCTGACATTCTCCTTTGAGGAGAGCAGTTAACCTAGTAACAGCTAAAGAGCCTGCCTCCAGAGATAGCGATGACTGTTGAAACTTCGCATCTCCTCGTTGGAGGAGAGGATGAGAATGCCTTTCTTTGTACCAAAGATAGCTGCCTCTTGTTAGGTGAGAGAACAATTTTTTCAGGTTGAAGAAAGTTCAAATCTGCGTCAAAAGAAGTGTGTGGATGTTGGGTAACCCAGAGCAGTTGAAGACTTTCTGATTTGAATGCATCCTTCTCAGCTCTGCTCTGTGAAATGGGGGGTTCATGAGCTACCGGCTCCCCAGCAGACTGTCACCAGAGCTTCTGGAGGAGACCCCAAGGATGGAGGAGGAATAAAGAACTAGGTCTTCCTCCTGGTGCCCTGTTTGCTCCCTGCCTCCATCTGACTGTCTCACCCAGCAGTGACCATTTGTCTCCAGGTGCACTAGAATATGGTTCTCAGATTTTCCAATACAGCCACACTATGCCTGCTCAGAGACACCACTCCATCAGCTGGACCCCCTTCCTCAGAGACTGAGTCCCAAGCCCACAGGCTCCTGCCCCTAAACCAGGCAACACCACCCCCACCGAGTGATTTCCTTTCCTTGGAGGTTTTACTCTCAGCTCGTGGAGACCCCCATTCAAGATTTCAGGCTTTAATAATCCCAAGTCCTTCCCCTGTTCCAAGGGTTGAAGGGGTGCAAGAGCTCCCTGCGGTTGCTACTTTCATCACACCCTAGTGTTCCCTTTTGCCTCCTCCATTAGTGAGCAAATCATCTGAGCTACTTAACAGTTCTTTACATTAAGTCTCTATGTTTAACATTTTCAAAATACCTAGTATGGCTTCTGGCTCTTGATTACACCCTGACTAATGCATCTCTCTTGGGGGATCTATACCAGGAAGTGGCAGACGAAGACAGGAAACCCACCTTTGGTGCTGGCTCCATCACTTCTCACAAGATCTTACACAAGTCTGGGCTCAGTACACCCCACCTCAGACATTACACTCCAGCAACATCAGAAAGACCCGGTGCTCCCCATTCATCCTGAGGCTTCTGCTTCTATGTTCTCTCTCTATTCTGCGCATTATGACAAGACCATCTCTTTGGACCAAAGGTGAGTAATGAGGGATAGAGCTAGAGACAGGCTGGGCCAGGCTTTGAATGGACCACAAAGGGTTTTGCTTTATGCTACAAACTTTTGAAAAGACTTTAACCTGAGGAGTGACATGGAAAGAGCAGTATTTCAGTGCTATACCTGGAAGCCATATTGGAATGTTCAAAATGTTCTCTTCCCATTTTAACATTCCTGCTGGACAAAAAAAAAATAGTCTCCCAAAACCTACTGGGTTCTTCACCTCTCCCTACCCTGCCCTTCAGAGCTCTTCTCTGAAGACAAATCTTGCCTCTTTTGGTCACCTTCAAGAGGCATCCTCCTCCCCGTCATTGCTACCACCACAACCAGCACTGGGTTTTTAGGCTTACAGAGGGTAGGTAAAGTTTGGCCAAGGAGGTATAAGACTGAGAAGGATAAGGCAGAGACTGATGAGACAGAACACTGGAAAAGGAGAAAAGAGGGCTCATGAAAATAGAAATGAGAGAGGGGTGTCCTCCTTGAGAACAGGGAATTCTCATCAATGAGTGAACATGATGAATCTGTTCAATAACTGCAGACTGCTGAGGCTCCTTTCTCCCTGCAGAAAGCTTTACTCTCTTTACTTGAGAACAGCTTGATTGGCAACTGGTCCTGTGAATCTAATGAGAATGAAGAAAGTCCTGGGGCTATTTCTATGGGTTGAAATTATGTGTCCTCCAAACTCCCCGCCAAAATTCATATGTTGAAATCCTACCCCTCAAGGTGAGCGTATTAGGAGGTGAGACCTTTGGGAGATGATTAGGGAGGATGAGTCTGCGTGAATGTGTATAGTGTCCTTACATAGAGGCCCAAACAGTGAGTCAGTCTCCTTATCTCATCTACCAACTGGGGACACAGAGGGGTCAGCCATCTGCAACCACAAGATGGCCCCCAGCACCTGACTGCATTGGTTGGCATCCTGAACTTGGCCTTCCCATCTCCAAAACTGTGGGAAATCAGTCTCTGTGGTGGATAAGCCACCCAGTCTAGGGCATTCTGTTACACAGCCTGAACAGACTAAGACAGCAACCTTGTCCTTAATCCACTCCATTTTATTATAAAGCAGCAAATGTTGAAACCAAAGAAAGACTAATTATGGGGAGAACACAGATACAGCTTAAGGGCTCCTTTTTATAAGGGCCACCAGGAACAGAAGAAAGAGCTTTCCAGTAAGCCCCCCACCTAACCCCTATGATCCCAAATTTCTCACCCCTTCAGCAAGCATTTAAATGAGTCTACACTGCTCAATGCTGGCCTTGCCATGTTAAATGCAACAGATGGCATGTCTGTTCATGGGGTGTGCAGTTCAGAAATGAAGACATGTGTCTGACACAAAGTGTTAAGCATCCTAAGAGATAAAGCAGTGTAAGAAGATGAAAGACAGGAATGCAAATTAACAATAGGTGGGAGGTGAACCAGAAACAGCATCATGGAAAATATGACATTGGACCTGGGTTTGGAAATGTAGGTAAAATTTGACCAGGAAGGAGAAAATGATGGAAGAGCTATATAGGCAGGAAGTATGCCACAAACAAGGTCCGGGATGAGAATCCCTGGCGCGTGGGTGAGGAAGAAAAATCAGGATTATTTACACCATGCAAACGATCACATCTAGGATTCATATCCCCTCTCCAGCGCCCACAATCATTTCTTCTGCCTCACTTGTCTGGAGCTAACCTACCCCTCTAAGTTTCCCATCTCTTGTTACTTCTGACTCTTCATTTATACCCCCAGGGAACCTTCAATAAGAATGGAGGAATTTATAAGCAGCAATACTCCCTCCCTGAGATCAATGGCCGAAGATCAATAGCTATAATGCAGAAAATTAATCCATATTCATTAGAATTGAATTGGGCAAATGATATTATAAAAACTCCTTTGGAAATCTGTGGAAGGGAATTAAAGAGAGAGTTGTTCTAATGTCACTCCTGTCTGCCAAGTCATAGGTTTAATAAATCCAGGCAAAGAAAACTCATAATTTCCAAAGAAAACTTAAAAGGTCATCTAGGGGCATAGCTACACTTGTCACCCAGATGCAGAGGGCTTGGAAATAGAAAAAAAAGTTCTTCCTTATGGCTTTGGAGATTTAGGAGGGAGAATTAACTAAATGAACTCATGGGGGGGTCTCTGGTCCCAGGGTCCTGTAACCCCCAGGCTCCCTACATCAGGAGGAATCGCCAAATGCTTGAGGAACCAAGTACAGTCGGCCTTGGTTCCTGAAGACCAGGTCCCTGCTATTGTCCCAAGGAGCCTCTGGTCATCGTAGAGACAGACCGCCCAGTCTCTACCCATCATGCATCTCAGAGAACAAGAATGGACACACTTCACAAGTTGGCAAAGCAGCTGGAATACAAGAAGCCCAAGGGGCAGGTGTCAGCGTGGACTGGCAAGAGTTTGCAGGAGCTCAGACAGAAAGTCTGGATTCCAGTTTGGACTGTCCCTCCTACTAGCTATGAGGAAATGATGTCATCCCTTGGAAACTCTATTTATTCATCTGTAGACTAAGGACAGTGATGTAAGAATTCCTAGTTCAACAGGGTTCCTATGAAGATTAACATATCACCTGGTAAAAGTGCTTTGCAAACCATATAGTGCTATTTAAAAATATTATTCCATTCCATTATTATTTTGGAGGCAGGTGTCTTATTAAGGGGATCCCCTATTAAGGGGACCTACTTCCAGGAGGTGCATAGATGCCCTGCAGTTGCATGTACCGTGTATATCTATGTATGCATTTGTGGGGGGAAGATGCTGAAAGAGGCTTGTGGCCCAATAGATTGAGAATTGAGAACCCCTTGTAGAATGGGTCTGGGTGCTAGGTCCCCTCTCTTTGTAGATGAGACCAGAGTCTTTGATGGATCACGCGTTAGAGACTTTGCTCCTATAGGAGTCACTGCATGACGAAGCATTGACACCCCTGAGGAAAACTGAAACACCCTGGTCTGGTCAACCCCACAAGCCATCTGGGTGCTGACTTACCTGAAGCCCGTGGAAGGGTGCTGATGACTCTGTCTCAAGTCTTTCCACCCGCCATGGAGCCAACCCCAGGTGCTCTGTTCATTTCTATGTGGCTGGAGCCCTTTGGAGCACAACTGCAGGGTATACTCTTCACCGGCCAACTCCCTGGACTTGGGAAAGTGGGGGCCTGGCCTTCACCTTACCACCTTCCCTCACCCCACTTCCAATCTCCATCTTCCCCACTAAAGAAATCAGTCTATACTAGCTTCTTGTTCTGCTATGTCTTCTCTGAAACCCCGGTGCCTTCCTTCTCTCCAGGCAAGCTGGCAGAGTCCTGGCCAGTGGGGAGGAGCAGGAGGGCCCCGGATTACATTTAACTGATTTTATCTCCTCTTTTTTAAAAAAAAAAATATTTATATATTTATACATACAAGAGCTGGGGTACAGGCCAGAGGCATGGAGGGTGGGTGAGAGGATTCACCAGAGACAGAGTGAGGAGCAGAACAGGTGGATCTAGTGAAATACACAGCTGTAGGGAGCAGTGGGTGAGGCAGGGAGGTCTGCTGTGCCGTGTGGGTCAGCTCCCTGGCCAGGGATCGAACTTGTGCTGCAGTGGCTACGGACAGCTTCAAAGTGTGGCGCTCAATCCCTTGCACCACCAAGGAGGCCTCTTTATCTCCTCTTTGAAACCCACACTCAAAGACAGGGTGATATCACACTCCCTTCTTCGAACCCAGTCTGCCTCACGTCTCCCAGTTGTCTTACACTCCTCCAAAGAAATTAATCAGGACCCAGTTCAGTGAAGGCATGATTGCTGGGTTTTTTTCTGTTTTCAGTTGCCATGTGATTTTATTCCCCACATCTGTGAACAGAAATCCTGGAGGCCTCTGACCAAATCTGTCCCAGTGTCTTATAAGAAAGGAGTTTAGAGGATGACCCTGCACTGCAAAGAAATGGTCATCTTATCCTTGTGTCCACTGCTCTCCTTCCCAAAACAGGTCCCCGGTGGACACCTAACAAACTCCCCTCTTCAGGAGACCAGGAGAGAGACCCTCTCCTGGTGCCTCAGCAAGTCCTGCTGACAGCACCTGTGATGGAGGTCACACAACCTACGTCCACGCTGTTCCAACTCTGCAATGTTCAGGGCCCCATTAACGACTCCAGGCCTTTTTTCTTCTTCTGGGTTGTACTTCTCTTTTTCTGGGAAACTGCCAAGCGTTTGAGGGAGGCAGTGTGGGTAGAAATGACCACAGAGCTAGGGGGAATGTTTAAGAAGCCCAACAACCATTCAACACAGATTTATTGAACATCTGCCATGTTCCAGGAATTAGGCAAGGCACACGCAGACGGTCTCTGGCTGGGTGAGCCCATCCACAAGACAGCTTCTGAGAACAGAGCAGCCACCGTGCAAAACAGTGCCACACAGTTGGCCCATCTTTGTGGCATTTATTCCAATCTGTCTAATGGGCAGTTTGGGTACAGGAGCCATCTCCCTCCTGGACCAAATATGCCCGACGCACAAGAGGGGTCCAGACCAGTGGTCTTAAATTGAATTAAAACCAATTTCATGCCCTATCCTTTATCATCTCTTTAGACAGTGGAGAGCAAACATTGCTAAGAACAGCAGTGAGCAGCACAAAGTTCCCAAAGAATTCTGTCTACTAAACACGCACACGTTCAGACACACACATGAACATCTGTGCATATGCATGCACACACATCCAGAGGAGACTCTTGGCTCCCCGCCGCTTACTTGAAAACCCAACCTTCGAGAGACAATTAAATATTGATATCTTTACATCTCAGTATTTTCTTTTCAAATCCAAACAGCCCCAATAGGAGCCATCGCTAGCACTTATTTAAGTCCTTAAAAACATCCACGAGGGGTTTTATCCTTTCAAAATTAAGTCGTTACAAGCAGAGAAGATACAACAGGCCGGGGGTAGGGATGGGCGAGCGCCAGAGAAACAGAAACGAACCTGTGGGAAGCCCAGTTCTCTCTCTCAGACTCAGTGTGGGGTGCCGCCCTCTGGACCAGGGGCCCAGTCTCCCAGAACACACCCCTCCGTGGTCTGAACAGGACAAAGGGATGCTCTTTTGCCAGCTTTCCCCACAGACACTTGAATGCCCCACAATCAGAGGCTTGCCAGAGTTATGCAAATTGCCTGTGCATAATGATACCCTCATCGAATAGATTAACCCAGCAGGGGCACCGGACAGGAGCAGGCAGGTGCTGGCTGCCGGGTCCTCACCTCTCTGCCCCAGCACTGAGAGTGGTTTTGGTGCTCCAGAGCAGGCTGCTAATGCTTCCCGCTCCACCCCCTGGTTCACGTGCCAGTGGGCCTATATCAGCACACTCTTGTCTCTTCTCCTGCAAGTTGCTAACAGCCTACCTAGTATCTTCCAGGCTAGGGCTGGCAGTCCCTTCCTGGGAGTTATTTGAGCTAAGGACAGATAAGGGAATTTTGTAAAGGGCTGGCTCTTACCCACTCTGAGTCACTGGCACAAGCACTCACATCTAATTCCTCACCAAGGAGACAGGACTACGTCTTTGTATTCTCCACAAAGCCTAGTCTAGGGTCTTCACATGAGCTCTTATCAAATCAACACTTTAGGGAAGGAGACTAGGATTCCGAAGTCTTACGACTGGGAAAGCATCTTTGGAATGACTCAGGCAGTCAACAGCCATACTCTGATTCTGATTTATGTGCCAGGCACTGTGTAGACAAGGCACAGGGGTTCTAGCCTCGTTCCTGTGAGTTGCTTGCAATTGCAGGCACATTGCATGTCCGTGAGCTTTTTATATGGCGAGGGCCCATGCTTCATCCTGGAGTCATAACTCTTTCCTAAGAAAATGTGAACCACTCTCAAAAAAAAAAAAAAAAACTAACGCTGCCCTATGGGAAAGACAGACATGAAAAGCAACCACAACACAGAGTGATAAGGCCAGGGGCCAAGATGAGCCCAAGATACTTTGAGGATATCGAAGAGGTTCCAACCCGTGAAGGGTAGAGCCCTGAAATCAGAATCACTCCTTGCTAAGGCAGAGATCACCAATCCCATTTCATGAAAAAGGAAACTGAGGCTCAGAGAGGTTTGTCTACTTGACATCAATAGAGCCAGAATGGAGACCTGTCTCTAATACCAAGCTCGGTCTGGGCTCCCTCCCTATAGGGAGGCTTATGAGAGTTCAGTCCTGAGACCCCGCATGTTCTGGAGGCATTCGGGACAAAGGGATGACAGCCCTACAAGGGCATCGGAATTCTGAGCAAGCAGGGAGGCAGTGGGCTAGGTGGCTAGACCTCCGGGTCCCCAGCGCACATTCTTGGCATGCTTCAGCGGACTTTGTGGAGTCTATTTACCACATCTAAGACCAATTTCCTTCCCTTCAGTTGCTTTGAAGATAATTGAAGGTACTTGCATTGTCTGCCTGGGAATGTAAAAAGCTAGCTAATGCTGCAATCGATGCTTCCTGCTTAATGCTGTGCCTCCACCCCCTGCCCGCCCTGAGCAGCGAAGGCAGCCTTCAATGACTGCTTCCGCAGATCTTCCTGGCCAGCTACTTGTTAATCAGAAAGGGGCTGGGGGCTGAGGGGGCTCTCTGGATAATGGCAGGCAGATTGAGTTGTTAAGCCTGAATGAAATATTTAGCAGCACCATTTGCAGAATTTGGCTGGTGGGAACAGTGCTCTCAGCATCACTTGGGGTTAGGGATCAAGGAAGGGTTCCCAACTTGAGCTCCCCAAGTTTGGGCCATTGATTAGCCCATCCCAGCCTGCAATGAGGAAGGGAGAAGCACCACCAGCTCAGGCAGAGAAAATGCTGCAGAGAGGCTGGAGGAGAGGAAGACCAGTGGAGACATGACCTTCTGGCTGGCACTGTTCCCAGGGCAGGCTGGCAGTGCCTCCCAGGAAGGATGCCAGACTCTGCAAAACCTGCACCTGTAGCCTCTTAAAGAGGTGTCCATCATCAGAGCTGCTTTTGTCTCCAGCTACCCACACCTCTTCTAGGTCCTAATGTTCTGCTTCGGAGCTTAGTGTATCATGTTAAATCTAATAAGGATTTATAAGCCTAGTTGAAGTTTGGGGTTGTGAGAGAAATGAACAAATAGGTGGTATTTTCCTTGTTCTTCCCAAACTACCCTGGGGACAGAGCATCTAGTCCTATGCACTTTAAACCACAACATGCAGATTTCCTTACTTTTGAAATCATGGGATCTTAGCATTTGAAGGAACTTAGAAGTGAATCATGTATTCATTCATTCCACATACATTGAGTTCCTCACCTACTCTGATCAGGTACAGTACATGCCAAGCTTCTAGTCCATTCTACATTCAATATTTAATTCCCTCTACAGCACTTCCCAAATTGGTCAATGCTTACATGTCTTTATGGATGGGGAGTGCATTATTTCCTATCAATCCTCATTCCATCCAGCAGTCTTGGTTTGAAGTGATTCCTGTTAATCAAACCAAACTGTTTCCCTTCAGCTTCTATTTACTCTCTTGGTCCTTGTTCCCTGTGGCATACACTATCACTGTGCCCCGCCCAGTCATTGCCAAAGTCAAAGTGAGTCCTTCAGATATCTGAAAACAGTGGCCAGTTTCCTTCCCACCCAGCAGCATGGCCAAAATCTAATTACCCATCTGAGGGACAAGGGGGTCTATGGCAGTGCTATGCCTTTTGATGACAAGTAACTTAATCCTGCCCTAACTCTTCTCTCACATTCATTGGATTCCTTTTACTTAATATTAACACTTAATAATATTCCTTCTACTTAATAATACTTAAACAATATTCCTTTTACTTAATATTAATACTTCATCTCCAGGTGTAACACAAAGTAGCCATCACAAAGATCCCTCATGAAAGCAGGTTATAAGATTTCTGTTCTTGTCTGTGCTCGACTGGGTGGTATCAAATTCTTCTGCTAATAAAAATTTTTGAGAGCAAAATAGAAAACCCAACTCTTTCAAAATCATCAGAGAGCGACCAAGCCAGACAGAACTTAAGAGTCCAAATCCCCAAAAGTAAGGAACTGAGTTGACAAGCATCCTCTATTCAGGATTGTTCTTCCCTGTGGCATTTATGAATTCCTATGCAGGAACTGACAAGACCAGCAGGGAGTAGTGGCTAAGACTGCACAAAGCTAAGCAGAGCTTTCTATGGTCTCATGAGGCTGATGAGACATATATCAGTGGTTAGAGCTATGAAGATGACCAAAATGGACCATCCCAAGACCTCAGAACTGGTCTCCCCTAGAAACCCCACTCTGGCCTGCAGAATATTTTGAACAAATGACATCCTTTGATGCTGAGGAGAATCTCTGTCCTTGCTGAAATCCTTCATCCTTACATCCTCTTCCCCTTTCATAACAGGATAAATAATCACGGCTCCCCCTTTTACGATCTAGAAGAATGTAGTTTGGAGGTCTTATTCAGTTGTAGATTTATCATGTCCTCAATATCAAAGAGTCTCCTCTTTACTCTGAGAGTACTGATAAGGCAACACCTTCTTGCCTATCACATGACATCTCTCCCATACTTCCCTTGATGCCCCAAGTTCTTAAACACAGTATAAATATCCCTGTTCCATCTGCTCCATTTTTCTTTAGCATTTACAACCATGCACATTCTCCATATGTATGTTATTACATTTTTGGCCTTTTCTCCTACTAATCTGTCTGATATTAATGTGTTCATTTGTCCAACATTAGGAGAAACCAGATGGAGTGGGGAAATTCCCCTTGTACTCCAACAGCTACCAAAGCATACAGAATACAAAGGCTTGAGATCCTATAGAAAAGAAGTCAAACAAGTGAGTCCAATATTCAACACCCATTTCCTTCAAGACATCTGGGACCTATAAGCAACAGGCCAGGGGCTGAGAAAACTAACCAAAAGGTGGCTTTGAGGCTGGGAAACTGAAAAGAGCTATTAGTTCTAGGGTCTTTGCTTCCAAGACACTAGAATGGGCCTGAGAATGGGTAAATTGTGTCCCCTTCCTATCAGGATTTTCATTCTGATGCAGACCAAGAAGAAAAGGAACAAGAGTTTTCCCAAAAAGGGCCATGCTCTGTGCAGCCTAGCCACTGTACCAGCTACAGCTGATGTGTGCCCTCATCTTGCCAAGGCCATCAAGAATCTCATCATGGAAACCATAGAGGAGGCCATAGCTGGCAGGGACATTTCTGAAGCCAGTGTCTGAGCTTCAGCTCTGATGAGTTGTGCCAGAAAGAGTCAGGAATAATTCTTGTGAGGCGCAGAAGGACCAAACACCCCAATTTAGGCCTGAAGATCCTGCCCCATAACAGCTGCCAAAGCCATGTTGTTCCTCGGCACTAACGAAAAACTATCTGGAAAAAAAAAACTTAAATAGAAATAGTCATTTTTTTTAAAAAAAAAAGAGAATCTTATAGTACTAAAATGCTAGGGAGACAAAAATTAAAAACCACACAAGAGGCCAGGTAAACATTCAAGGACTTTCTTTGGGACTTAGGAAGTGCTAAACTCAAAGGGTAACAGTGAGTAGGAAACAGACTAGACCCAGCTTCAAGTGCAGAAGTCTTCTCCTACCCTAACCGACTAAACAAACTCAAATGCAAGAAGATAATAACATTCAGACACTCCGATTTTTCATAGCAATGTCTCATATTCAATAAAAAATAACTAGGTATTCTAGAACACCAAAAGAAATGACTAAGAGTCAAAATAAATAACAAATTATAGAAACAGATTCACAGTTGAATCAAATATTGGTGTTTTCAGATATACACTTTAAAATAACTCACGAATATCCTCAAGAAAATAGATCAAAATGGAAAATGACAGCCAAAAAAACCTACCATAGAATCTTGAAAAGAACCAACATTCAATTCTAGAGCAATTCTAACAATTTAAAATAAATAAAGCCAGTAATTTAGGCTAAACAACAGATTAGACACTAAGGGGGGAACAGGTTGGAATGACAGGCTGAAACACAACCACACTGCTAATAAGAAAGAATATTTCTAAAAGACTGAAAAGGAAAAAAGGGTATGGGACATACAGGACAGGGTAAAAAAAAAAAATCAAACGTGAAACTGGAGTTCCAGAAGAAAAGGAGAAAAATGTGTACATAACCAAGAGTTGAAAAATAATGGCTACAAACATTCTAAAACTGAAGATTCCTCAAGTCACAGATTTCAGGGACACTCAAGGAGGATGGACATGTGCCTGGCCATATATATCACAGCAAATCTGTTGACAAACTCAAATCAAGAGACATGCTCAAAGGAGTCAGAGAAAGAATCCACGTTACTTTCAAGTCAGTAATAATAAAACAGGGGTAACTGGTCAATAAAAATGATGAAAGTGGTAAAAATAATTGTTTCTGATTTATTGTAATAAATCAAAGATGCATGTTGTTAATATCAAGGGCAACCACAAAAAGAAAAGCAAAAGACTGTACTACTAATGTAATAATAGAAATTATAAAATATACTTGGTTACTTAAAAGAAGAAAAGAAAGAAGGACTAAAGGAGAATTTAGTAAAAGATACAAATAGGAAATACAGTGTGTTCAAGCTCAAATATACCACTCATTACAAAAAGGGTATATATAAAATTCTTGTGTATTATAAGAATACACAAAAACAAAAATGGACAAAAAATTCTTAATATGTCAGCTAAGTTCTTAATACTATTACTTAGTTATTTTATCTGAGAATACATATAAGGCTTCTGGCTTGGGGCAGACTATTGTTATAATAATAACAGCATTAGTTCCCCACACCCAATTCTCTCCCATAAGGGTGGTATAATGAGAGATATATGGTTAGACCTACACATCCAAAAGGAATTCTGACATCACAGGAAAGGAGTCCCAACATTATGAATATGAGCACTTATATAGGAATACAGCTGCCTTCCCTCATGAGAAAGGAAAAGGAACCTTATCTTTCTAATGCAAATAAATTTTCTCAAGGAAGATAAATGACAAAGTCTCTATTCTGGAATGGGAGTATTTGGCTCTGGGGTATATAAGTTTACTTAGCCTTTCAATGGGAGCAGATGGCTCCATTATAAATAAAAATGGCTCCAGGTCTATCACCCTTGAAATGTGAGAAGAAAATCTGTCTGGGAGAAAGAGACATTCTCCATTATTACAGTATGTCAATTTTCTTTGCTTAGAAAGACTTAGAAAAATTTTAATCATGCAGAAACATTAAAATATTTGCATTGCTTTCCAACAACTATGATGAAATAAAACAATTATATGCTGCTTATTGGCAATGCCGTTAATATAAGACCACAAAAAAGGTGAAAACAGAAGAATAAAAACTTACACTATGTGAACACGAAACAAAAGAAAACTATGACTATACTTACATCAGACAAAGTCGACTTTAAGGCAAGAATTACCAGAGATGAAGATAGATATGTTCTTCATGGCAAAATGATGAATCCACCAGGAAGATAAAAAAAAAAATTCTAAATTTGTAGGCATCTCATAACATGACCTCAAAATGTAAAAAGCAAAACCTGGAGCAAGGAAAAATAAAAAATGCCTTTACATTTTTCTCAGAGTAGACTGAAAACACACAAAAAATCATAAAGGATAGAGAGGATTTGTAATAAACACTTAAAAACCTGAACTAACTTTAAAATATAAAAATAAAACTAGAATCCAATTGCAGCCAAGGTTTATTAACAGGTATCAGATAGACTCTAGCACCTGAAACAATTAAAAAATTGAATGAAGTTTATAAAATAACAATTCTCAAGACTTTGGATATCAGGCAACAAAAAACAGTGACCCCCTAAAAGTTGGATAGTGAATCCTATTGTAACAGGGTGGTCCCAGGAAAAGGGGAAGTTCCCAAAATCCTGGTTCCACCCTAAGTGGTGGAGCTGAGGATAAGAAGATTTCTGAGAGAAGAGAGAAAAGAAGAAGGGAAGGTGGAGAACAGCAAGGAGACCTGGAGGAGGCACGTGGAGCAGAGGGACATGTGAAGAAACTGTGCTTGCTTTTTGGTCTTGGACTGGTTGGAACAGATGT